>JAUMHP010000082.1:6993645-7005656 GCA_032361065.1 Enteromius trimaculatus | reverse complement strand
TTTGTGGGGGGTTAATTTCCCCCGGGCCCCCCCCCCCCCCCCTCACTTTCCCACCACAGTTGGCCCACACGAAGGGTGAGAGAGGTAGAGGGGAAAGAGGGAGGGTGCGGCTTACCTGTGGGTCGGACACAGGATATGGAGAACAAAGAGAGTTCTTCAGACCCACTTCATTCCAATCCACAGTTTGTGCTTGAACAGTCATGGAATTCAAACAGCCGAGTAAAACAAAGCTCTCTGGAAGTGTGATCTTCCTAAAACTGAGGCTTTTCGCACTCGAAGACGAAACGAGCAGAGGCCGGTTTCATGAAAATCTTCTTAAAGGGGTAGTGCGCAAAAATTATCTTTCTGTCATTAATTACACACCAAACCCGTACGTTCTTGTAACACAAATTGTTTGTGTTTGGAACACAAACTAAGATATTTTTGATAAATTCTTAGAGCTTTCTGACCCTCCGTAGACAGGAAGGATATCACCATGATCAACGCACAGAAAAGTAGCAAGAACATCGGTAAAAACATATGTTGACGTCAGGATTTCAACCGTAATTTAACAAATATAAGGAAAATATATTTGTACACAAAAGAAAACAATAATAACGTAATTTATTCAGCAATTCTCCAATTTAAACAATGAATGATTACATTCTTTGCAAACAAAAAATATTCTTGTAGCTTCGTAAAAATTACGTTTGAACCCCTAATGTCACATGGACTATTTTACCAATATCTTACGATACTTACGATCAGGGTGTGATTTGTAGAGGGGGAGACACGCCATGAAGTCCCATTTCGAATCAAATGATTCGCGAAATGCGCTATGTAGTCCAGTTATGCAATCCGGGCTTTTAAATCCTGTTCGGAATCAAATGATTTGCGATATGCGATCTGATTGGAGCGTTTCGAACCATTTTGCAATGCAAAGGTTTAACTGAGTTTCAAAAAGCCCTATTGATACAATTTCCATCATATTAAACACTTTCTTGCCTAAAAAGATTTTTCATGAGATCATTTGCTCATTTGCACATCATTTGCCTCTGCTTTTTTTGACAAATCACACCCTGCTAAAAATATTCTTAACTTTGCTTGAAGAATAACATTTTTCAGTATATCTCCTGAATCCAGCCCTAGATCTTCAATTAAAGTAAACTCCAATAAAGCGAGTATGACGGAAAGAAGATAGCGGAAAATATGGTTCGAATTTGGTCAAAAACAGTCTCAACACACACATCCAAAGGCCAAATGTTTCACTGCATTTCTACCTTATAGGTACAATGCCAGTTAAAGCAAAAGCCTGTCCAAATAGGAAGAAAATCAAACACCTGCTCTTATTAACGGTTTGAGGATTATATCAGCATATCACATGATACATTTTTCGCATGTTGTCTAAACTGAAGATCTTAATTCAAAACACAATGTTGCTTGACTCCAAAAAAACTATACAAGGATGAGCAAACCACCATTTGTCACCACATTGTGTGTAACGCTACATTTTCCAGAGACGTTCAACCCTTATTGCTTTTAGGCCCCATTACTGTGGGCTGCTGGGTAAGAGAGGGGCCGATGCTGAGAGAAGATAGACAGGCTGACTTTAAAAGCTCTCCGTTCTCTTTTTAGTCATTCCAAAACACATCAGGGCTCCTGCCTGGGGACCTCTGAAGCCCTGACAGCCAAAAGACACTATACCTGCGTCTAGACGTAAAAACACATTCTATCCACAGAGTCAATCGCGTTCCCGAACACACAAAACGCGCAGGGAAAGTTATGATAATGACTTATTTCACTTTCAAAACAGTCACTTCTCTATTTTGGTTTGGTCCAAGGAGCTTGAGGAATTTTGATGGAACATTTGCTTGTGGTATTGGCCAGAAATACTGTATGTTAAATAACAAAGCTATCTACCTAAATAACCGAGAGAAAAACTGCAAACTTAGATAAGTGAATTGCACAGAACACTGTGTTGTTAAATGTTTTTTTAAGTCATTGTAAAAAAAAAAAAAAAAAAAAAAGTCACACCTCTACTAAATCCCAGTAGTAAACTGATAAACGAACAGCCTTCATCCTGGAGGTGCTAAAAACGTCCCGTTCGCAGTGTCACAGGGTTGGCCTCAGGTATGCATCTGCGGAGGTACGGCCGGGGATAATTGAAACCGTTCCCACCTCGGCAGAGCCAGAGAGGAGAACTCTGTCCCGCAGACGGCTCTGTGTTGTTTTCTCTCCCGGCGAGCCGTGGCCCTTCCCCGCTGAGAGGGAGCACGGCCGGGCCTCCTGAGACGCACATTCCCACACACCAACCCGCACTCCACCTCTCACCCAACACACAAGAATGCTTTCATCCCCAACACATCCTCACACTCAGGTACTGCACACACCATATAACACAAACTGGAGTAATTGCATTCAAGAATTATGGTATAACCAGTAGTATAAACAAAGAGAGCCATGCCAACTAAACCTCTGCGCATTTCTATACTCATATTAAACATGTAAGTTCTCCTGTAAAATGCTATTTCTTGTGCCTTGATTTCTTATAAAACAATTAAATATTTAAACAAATAAAAAGACATTTTAATGGGTTATTTTAGTTTTAAATGCAATTGTCAATATTCAGTTCCCAAAGAAAAAACTATTTAAATTAATTAAAATTATTTTTGTATATATATATATATATATATATATATATACAAATGTTTAGATGATTATGTTTCTTGGGAAAAAGCCAAAACAAAAAACATATTACTGTTTTATCAAGGGTGCATTAATTTACAGTGTCAGTGCAGACATTTATAATGTTACAAAATATTTCTAGTGCAAATAAATGCTGCTTAAAAATCCTGGAAAAAGTATTTAGCAGGACAACTGTTTTTAACAATGATAAAAATTAAAAATGAGCATCAAATCTGCAAATTAAAATGATTTTTGAAGGATCATGTGGCATTGAAGATTGCTAAAAATGTATCTTTGCATCACAGAAAACTAAATCTATCTTCCAAAAAGAAAAGAGTTATTTAAAATTGTAATAATATTTGACAGCATTGCTGTTTTTACTGTAGTTTTGTTCTAATAAACACATTCATGGTAAGCATATTACTCAAAAACATAAACAGCTTTTATTGACTCTACACTTTTGAATGTTAGTGTACTTAATGCAATAATGTAAATAAATATGACAAAATATAGTATATAGTGGAAGATTTTTAAACATAAATATCCTTTACATTTAAAAAGGGCACATCAATATTTAGGATAAATACATTTTTCAACAACACACGTTTTAATTAACCGTTCAATAAAATGATTCATTAAAATGTCACTGGATATTCCGCACAAACTTGCAGTTCCTGAAAATAACCACTAAAATCTTCCTCTCTCGTGAAGAAATTTGAATCAATATACTGCAATCGATACAGGGATCATATTGCTGACAAGCATGAAATATATTCTGTCATTGTACAATATCAATAATTAAGTGAGCCAAAAAAACAAGACAGAGTGTCTCTTTTTCCAAAGACCTCTGCATCTTTATGTGTCTGCTAGGTCACAGCAGTGTGTGTGTGTGTGTGTGTGAAGTACATCCCTTATGACCAATACGACAAGGCTTTCCCTTTTTATTACATTCCTCTAATCATGTGATTATCAAAATATAATCAAACTCCAATCATACACAGGTGCAAGAAAGCGGGCGGAACAAATGTAACACAACACAATGCAACATGACCCCACACATCACCAACACACCCTGACGTTTTAATCAGACAGGATGTGACCACGAGAAAACGTATCCATGTGGATTTATACACTAAACAGTGATATTCACAAACAGCCTTGTTTTATTCCCCAAAAATGAGCATAGTGTGAGCATCTGGCACAAAACGAACGCTGAGAGGACGATGGTGTATTTCTGGACTGCGCCGGCTGTCCGTTGCACATTTGTGTAAGTTACACAGTTGACAATCACCAATCACCATTAGGCATGTGCATGTGCAAAGCCAGAGGGAAATCCCTTTACGGCTTTGACTAAATTAGACCGAGCATGTGCATTTCTTCAAGGTCTCAAATACATATCTGCTGTGGTATTATTTACAGCTTCAAATTCTCCCCCAATTTTGCTCTGTCCTTCTAAACACCCCCCCCCCCCTTCAGTTCAAAGAAAACATTCTGTTACGGTTTAAAGTACGCTTTCTGCTATTGCATGCAATTGTCGTTTTAAGAGAAACGTCCTTAGCTTTAAAGTGTCAAAACGAAATGCAATAATTCCGTTGCTGAGATATAGCAGAAAGGAAAAACAATCCAATCATTTTACAAGATGCCTCGACAGCCGAATCATACGCGAGCGGTTTAAACACATGAAACGAAATCAAAATACAGGACAGATGTTATGAAAAAGCCACATTTAAGCTTTGTCACAAAACTGTCATTTTTATTTTTTTTAATGATGGGAGGGCATATCCATTATACCAAGTGCAGCGGGCACAATTTAGTGTAGCCAAACATACGGAAATATTTAACAGCCAATTGCTGCCAATTAACTTTGATCAAGATGAGTGCGATTGGAATCTCCCCGTCACTCGAATGTCTCGGGCAGCACAAACATTTTCTTTCTCCCTGGTTCTCGTGGCAGGAAAAGCAGAGCGAGGCCGTTGACTAATGAGACTTGGCAGGCTCGCAACAGTTCTCCTCACACTTAAGTATCAAACAAAACATTTCCTCCTCCGCGGGGTCAGCCACGAGCAGGACACAGAGGAAAATCAATGGGTCAGTGGTGTCGGGTTCTGGGGATGAGGGAAAGCGGCTCGCCAGCGGTGTCTGGGCTCGGGTGGGTTCAGTGGGATCGGTTAGATCTGGTCCGCAAAGGCTGCTACTTAAAAGCATGATTTAGTCAAAAATGTAAATTCTTTTAGCGTTTATAAACCCTAATGTCCTTTTAAACCCGTATGACTTCATTCTTCGGTAGAACGCAAAAGCAGATACTCTGAAGAATGTTCAAGCCGCTCTTTTAAAATGAATTTGAACCGAAGATTTTAAAAAGGAGGAAAAGAATCATAAAAGTTGGGACTGATTTTTTTTGGACTGAATTGTACTATTGAATTTTAATTAACCTTCCAATCCAACTGGAATCAAGTGATCCTGACTACTAAAAATATTTAGGAAAAAATATTTTTTTCCCACGTTGTTCAATTAACACTTAAAAAAAAGACACTTTTATGTGACAAGTTTATCATATTTGATAAATCAGGTCTTTATTGCTTATAATGTATATTATGTAGTGAGTTCATAAGAAGAATAAGAAAGAAAAAACATCTCAGTTTTACTCAAAGGCCCGGACTGAGCAAAGATATACAATTTGGTGAACCAGACTACTTGTATTTAATGACTGAAAATATTAGTTGTTAACTATTTCCTATACAATACGTCTTAGTAAGATGATTTTTAGATCCTTTGTAATTTTGGGCAGTCAAATCAAATACTGCAATTTAACACAGAGAAAAGAATAAACAAATGATACTCCTGTATCATATTTGACACATGCTTTTGATGCATGATTTTTCAAAAAAATTATGTATGGATCAAGTAAACCTAAGTTGATTCAGCCAAGTCCAGCAAGTGTTTAACTTGAATTATTACTAACTATATAATAGTTATGGTCATATTTACTTCATTACAACGTAAAAAAAACATTTTCTAAAAAAAATCACAGCAAAAATAAATAATAAAGGAATATTGTATTAAAAAAGTAAAAATTGCCAATCAGAAAACAGGCTTTTCAGTGAGGTTGGTAATTTTGGCAAAAATCTTACAGAACCATATCTATTATTTTTGTGAATTAATTATTCATAACAATTTTGTCTGAACTGAATCAGCAATGTCATGAGTTTAAGGGTCTGTGGATTTGTTGAATTACTTCACAGTCCATATTTTCAGACCCCAAGCTATTTTAACAAGCCGTATCGCTGATCAGTTCAAATCACTAACCGAAGCGCTAGCTTGAGCAACACCAGATCTGGACAAACTGAACTTCACTGCTATGAACATGTGGAGTGCTGCCAATCACGAGCAGAAGGCGGGGCAGAGAGACACCTAGATACCCTCTCAGTAACTGCCCCCGGGGGCAGATTTTACACGGATCCGACATGAATCGGGCAGAGAAGCCGCTTCCAGACCGTGACTGAGAGTCTGCGGCCGGAGCGGACAGAGACACCGAGCACACAGCATGACACGCAGACAGTCAGAGCACGTACAGAAATATTAGAAGCTGACAAATTGGCCTGGGCGGCAGGGAAGGGAGGGGGCCGGCGGTGGGCGCAGGCCGGGGAGACTGACAGCGCATGTAAAATTCATAGTGTCCCATGGGCTCCGAGGTAATACTTCACCACTGAGGGACATTAGCGAGAAATAGGCACCCTGCTATTAAATGGTTGTTGATGCTATGGCTTAAACTTTAATGGACTGCTCTTGTGCTCGTAATGTAATGTATACACTCTGTTGTGACTTATCCACATCTTGGGGCTGGGTTTTAAATATGGCCGCTAAGAAAGCAAGCTGTAGAAGTAATCACCGTATTAGAGGGCTGGCAATAAGCTTCACAGGGGGTGAAGACAGATACGGGGACCGCATAAAAAACGTGAATCAACCAGTCTCCGAAAGTTCTGGACTTACTTCCAAGTCGTTGAAGAAGAAATGTGTGTCGGCCAAGTTGAAGATCATCTCTTCCATTCTTAGTCCCAATGACACTGACGTTGGTGGATCCTGAAAAACACACACAATAAATATTATCCTTTTTATGTAAAAATAAATATTATACTGTACAGGTAGGTCTAAAATCAGAAGTTCAGAATCAGTAATAATATTATAGTATCTTTTGCATGTTTTTTCATATTTACTTTAGAAAATATATGTTTAACATAATACTATGTGTTATAAATACGTAACAGTAAATAGGTAATAATTAAACCTACTATATACATAATGAAATGTATTCATTATAAATACATATCCATATGTATCCAATTTATATTTAACAATTTTTTTTTTATTTTTTTACAATTTAATAATATTTGATAAAATATTTCATATAATATTAGATATAATACTACACATAATTGTATAATATAATATAATAACATATATTTAAAAGAAGCATAACATTTTAATATATACATGGCTGAAACCTTAGATTTTCTACAATATATATTTTTCCATAATGACTTTGGATAATATATACATATTTAACATTTAGATATACATACTATAACTTCAGATAGACAGATAGATTGATAGATACTGTAGATAGATAGATAGATAGATAGAACATAACGCATGCTTTACAATACAATATATTATAAAACATATCTCTGCCTAAGCCAACTCTACAAGGTTTAAAAATGAAACAGTTTTGTCTAAAAAAAGCAGCAGGGCTTAATTTTTCACTCTGTAGGCAGTAAAACCCAATCTTAGATGCGTTATGAGTTGAAATGAGCTTGAGGTCAAGGTGTCATCATAAATATATCACTGTCCACATACCTCAGAGCCAAGATCATCTTTCTACACATTACTACTGATGCATTTCACCCCCATTTACCCCAAACAATCTTCTCACATCATACAGCGCATTTTCCAACTATTTGTGAACGGCTGAAGTTGGGAATTTAATAGAAACTTCTAGAAACAGGAAGATGTGCATTTTCCTACACGAAACGGCTTTAGCAAGTGATGTTTAAACTTGTGCACTGGCAGTAATCAAAATGGATTACTCACTTAAAATATAATGGACACTTATTTCTTCTTTTTTTGTGTATTCGATGTATTCGGTTTCCACCGTAATGCAATACTGGCAAGTAATGGCGATCTTGTGTTGTGTTTGAGCTGACACAAAGATGGGAGTGATGGCTCGCTAAATTGTTAATGAATCATTTGCAGTGTGTTTTTCTCTTTAATACCTAGTCGACACTGATTAAGGAGGCTCATTACAAAATTACACGTGATTACAGCCTTGTCTTTTCACATATATAAATCTATATAGTCAATTTTCTCATCTCAACTAAACTCGACAAATCTTTAGGAGTCGGTGCATTTAAAGTGACAATTCACAGTAGTGTTAAAACAAAGAAACACTGTAGTACGAGCTTAAAACAAGGCAGAGGGGTTTATTAAATGGATATTTAGACTAGCGTTCAGTTTAAAATCATCTTTTGTAATCTTCATTCCACACAGGCTTATTTTTCTAATCAGTGGCTGTTCTCTCGTTGTTCATTAAGAGGATAAAGCAAGTGTGCGAATGAGAGAGGAAAGCAAAGCAGGGGATTTATTCCAGTGTCTGTACAGCCGTGCTGAGTCAGAGAGCTCTGCTACAGGGATTAGAGCTTAAAGCCACCTGAAGAAACGCCTGAGCTTTTTACTGATTACATGTCACACTCAACAATGAAAATGTTTTAACTGCGGACAGCGGGAGGGGAAACCACACAAGAAGAACAGAACACCAGCAAAGAAACTGATGAGCTTATGAGTTAATGTTCGAGATGAGTATAATCTACGAATTAGTATGTTACACAGATATTTTTTTCTGTTCATACACATGCAATCTCTTTTGACAGTGAAAGTGAGGAATATTAAAATAACTGTTTTCTATTTGAATAGGATTGAAAATGTAATTTATTCCTGACGGCAAAGCTGATTTTTATCAGTCATTACCGTCACATGATCTTTTAGAAATTAATTATCATCAATGTTGAAAACAGCTTAATATTTGTGGAAATATTTTTTTTTACACTGTTGCTGAATTAATAATTATTAATATATGTGTTATAAAAATAAAAATACTGAAACACACATTCTGTTTAGACTCAACTTTTTTTTTTAATTTGTGTGAAATTTCAATTTTATATATAATTTTTTAACAACAGTAACTCCAGATTTGGGTTCACTGACCTTCCAAAAAAATAACACAATAATAAAAAAATAAAATAAAATAATAATAATTATTTAAAACAATATAAACTAGCAGTCGCACACTTCTACAATTTTTTTATTTTGCATGTGAAAAATCCATTGCAATTATTCTTTGTTTATATCTAAGGACTCCAAAACCCCAAACTAAAAGAATATATTTCCCGGCGGTCATTGGATGCATGTTAGCAAGTTAAAATTATGTTTATAATCCGTTCTCATGAGCGCAGGAAGTCATCAACCTGATACTTCAATGTAAAGTATGTTTTCTATTAAAAGAGCCGTGGAGTCTCTCAGACTGAGAACAAGAACATAAGGCTTAATGAAAAAATGATCAATTATTTCACAGTTTATATACACCACTGAATCCCTACTTTTAATTATAAAAGAAGCTTTTAAATACATAGCCTAATCAAAAAATAGGTTATTTCTTCTCCAACACATCTGAACAGTCCTCCCCTCCCATCTATTTTCAGCCTGCCAGTCAGTGGACTTAATATAAACACCTGTGTATGTATCTGACAGTTAATAAAAGCAGGTTTGGTGGTGAGAGGTATGCAAAGTGCACTTCTCTGGCCCGACGAATCCTCTCCAATTAAATCTAAACAATCATTCAGCGGGAGAGTTAAGAATACAAGCAGGCCGGAGTGCCAGAGGGTCTTCTGCTCTCGCTGCCACCTGTCCCCACACATCAGCGCCACCCGAAGGGCGCCAAGTCCTCCCCTCCGAAACCACCCCCCACCCCGCAAGCTTTCCCTCCAGGGCTGACGGCCACACAGCTGGCCCGAACCATCAGCTTTATGGGAGCGAGCTGCCTTGATGCCAATTAGGATAACTGATAACCACAGCAGTGAGCGCTCCAACACGGCTCTATTTATAGAGCTCTTCCTCAACGCTTTCGCTGGAAGAAATGCATTTTGCTGGGTTTTCTTACTGTTTATGTCATCTACGCCTCATATCGGAGAAACGTGAAGCACCTTGGTTTTTAATGTAAGGGTTTGAGATGAGTGTGCTGATATGATTTAAGAGAGCATTATGCGGTTTGCGATGTTGCAGGGTAGATGGGATAAGCATATTTCTGGTGGAAGGGCAACATGTAATCAGATTACGACAGCAGAGAGGAGCACAAGGAACAATTTAATTTAGAAGCATTTCTTATTATTTTCAGTGTTGAAAACTGTTGTGCAGCTTAATATTTTTGTGAAAACGGTGATACTTTTTTCCCCTCAGAATTGTTTCATTATAATATGATCAGATACTTTTGTTTCTTTTCTTTTTTCTGTTTTTTTTTTTTTCCCCCTAATGCTGATTTGCTTTCCATTATTTTCAGTGTTAAAAACAGTTCTGTAGCCTAGTTTTGTGAAAACCTTCATAAATTTATCCTAATATTCTGAAACCATGATATTATTATTTTATTTTATTATTTTCTAATATGCTGATTTGGTGCTCAGATATTTTCAGTGTTGAAAACAGCTATTTTTTTTAATAGAAAACCATTACATTTTAGAATTTTTGCCTTCGTACTTTTTTTCAATTTTGTTTTATTTATTTTTAATGTATAATAGGCCCTATCAAACAATAAAATGTTTAATACTTTCAACACAGTTTTTCAGATTTTGTTGGTAAATAGTAAGTTCAAAAGAAAAGCATTTATTTAAAATATAAACATTTTGTATCCTTGCAGAACAATGTATTAAATAGTATTAAATTCTATTAAAAAAAGAAAAATATCCTACTGGCTCAAAACTTTGGAACATTAGTGAAATTGAAAATGACATCATTAACCTTCATTTTGTGTTAAGTGTCTTCAATTCTGCACGTTTCAAAGTAAAATTTGAAATTAATTTCTCTAATTAATTTCTAATCTAATTGTCCCATTAAATTCCTTACGCACATTCCTCTGACCAATCACAACCCAGTAGACAGAAATTATGAAGTATGAAACGTGACTTTTCCCATATTTTAGTAAAAACTAAAACTTCAGATTGGGTTCTGCTTGAACCTATAAGAAAACACACACACTTAAGATTGGTTAAGACAACTGTGTGTGTGTGTGAGAGAGTGGACACGGCTGAGGCGCTCTCAGAGTTTCGCTTCTTTACCCAGCATGCTCAGCCGAGATAAAGTAAATAAACAGTGCAGGGTCGAGGGCCAGGGCTCCCTCACCCTTAAAACAAAACACCACCCCCATCAAACACCCTGCCTGAGGAACAAAGAGAACAAACCAGCCGCCGGGCCTCGTTCCACTGACATCCGAGCGCTGCTGTCATCTACACTCACCACAAAGAAAAAAACCCTTCAAGAAGCTCAGCCAAAAAATGCCAAGTCTGTGATTTATTCCCTCAAACAAGGAAGCAGCTTTCTACATTCTTCAGACACAAAGAGGGTTTCAAAACACACGCTTGTTGAACTCAGATTTAGGGCTTTTTTTTGTGAAATTATAATTTGGTGAATTGAACCAACGGTTGAGAGAGTTAAATAAAGCCATGAGATCATTGACGAAGCCTGAGAATTGCAGATCGACGTATTTCCCAAATTGTTTGTTTTGAAAGTTCAAATATAGCTTATGACGGTTTATATAAAATAACAAACACAACAACCGCAGAAGTAAACTAGTTCTTATTGCATGTTCATAACCCCTTTGAACCTGCTAAATTTGGCATTATGCCTTCATTAAAGTATCCCATAAATAAAGGTGAAATGTTACCCACTCTAATATGTAATACATTTCGTATAATAAAATTATTTTATATACACTACTAAATTGTTTGGGGACGTGAGGCATTAAAAATGTAACAAAACATTTCTATTCCAAATGAATTTGGTTCTATAAAACTCTCCATTAATCTACTAACTCTAATAATATGGTTTCCATACAATAGCAGCACAATCATTTCCAACACTGATGGTGTTATAATGGTGTTAAAATTCAGTAATAATGTATCTAATTATTTTATTATAATTGTATAAAAAAAAAATATATATATATATATACATTGTAGCAATATTTCAAATATTGTGTTTGATTAAATAAAGGCAGATTCCTTTCATACACACACATATTATATACA
>JAUMHP010000082.1:6954177-6982938 GCA_032361065.1 Enteromius trimaculatus | reverse complement strand
TTTATTTTAATATTTTCTGAAAAGTTTTTGTTATATTCCAACTAAAATAATTTGACTAATATTATACACACACATATATGTATATATATATATATATATATATATATATATATAAATATTTTCTATATTATATAAACAGTTTATTGCTACTATTAGATTTTATTTAAAAATGCTTTGTTTAATTTTATACGAATTAACACAAATAATACTGTTCGAAGAGAATAGAATGTAATAGAACAGAATATAATATTTTTAGCCTACGCATTACATATAACGTTTTTATAAATTATAACTGTTACTAATAATATAAATTACTTAATAACATACCATTGCTGTTTTTAGATTGCTAAATATAAGCTTGGTCCTTTGCGAATTCCCATTTGTAGGGTTTGGATGTCTTTTCTTTAGGGTAGAGGTATTACGAACATTGCGATTCTCTTGCCTCGCGCGTATAATTGGCTGTGACATCTAAAGTAAGGTTTAGTTAAGGAGCTCTTGCTCCATGTAACTGTATTCTTTGCGCCCCGAAACTAAGGCCTTTTCCCCACACTTCAGCACCTGGTCTGGACAAACACTGAACCTCTACACTGGTGCAACCCCTGAGTATAAAACAGTCTCAAATGACTTCACTTCATTCATATTGTCAGAGATAGAAGTCCGAGCCATGATTTTTATGAGTCTAACATAAAGGTATCAGGTACTTAGTCAAATAGGTAGGGAAATAAGACAAATTAGCAGGAATGTAATACTCCATGAAGAGTTCTCGCATTTGCTTAGAAAGTAATGTGAGGAGTCTATAACATATTATAGAACTACCTAAATTTGTATGCTTAGGTTTGAAAATAGCCTATTGGGAGATAACGTTTTTTGACACAATGCAAGTGAGCTGGTTTTAAGGCTCCAAAATGTCTTAGAAATGAAGTAAAAAGAGCCATTTTAATAATATTACTTTACTTTGCATCTAATACCCGATGTGCGGGCCACCGGAATAGGGTGTCACACGATTAGGCACGAGAAGGGGGCTGGGAGGGCTATAACTCAACGCCTGTTGGCCTGGGAACCGAGACAGAGCCTCGCGCTGCTAGAGCTCCAGCCACAGGGCCACTTCCTGGGCCTCTGCTTATCAGTTACCCATCTGTGGGATCATCTCCCAGCAGTGAGCTCTACAGCTTTGAGTGTGTGCGTGTCGTACCTGATCCTGAGAAGCTGTCTAGAGAGCCGTCTGCTACAGAGGTGGCGATTTCACTGCTGCTCATTGGCTCTGTTTTAACTGCAAGCAGAAGGAAAGCAGAGCATTTGTGACGCTGCACTGGTAGAGCCGGTTGTCAGTCACACTATAGGCAAATGCCTTTCTGCTCGTAAAATCAACATACTTAATCTTAAAGTAACGTGTGAATTTAAAGCATAGCCAAAAAAGCAAACTTTTGGAACGTCAAAGTGCTCATTCAGATGGTTTTATTGCCTCACAATGTGGAAAGGATCATTAGGTGGTTGGGTTTTGTAAGGGTGGCGTAATGAAGCAGGCTTCTATTGAGATAATAGAGCTTTCAGGTTTCGACAGCTCTATCCAGGCTGGCTCACAAGAGAGGACTACAATTAAAGCTAATCTCTTCTACAAATAAAACAAGGACACTTCCCTTCCAATACACACAGCTCTTGTGTTGATTCAAGGACAATAGCCTTACTAAGCACTATTATTTAAATGCATAAGCCAATATATTTCTGACATAACAACATGTAAAAATCAAAGAGTATAGAGCAGATAATTAAATGTATATTAAAATAAATGAATGAATGAATAAATAATTAGTTATATACATATATATATAGTTTGGAGTCAGACGATTTTTCAACATTGATATTAATAAGAAAATATTCTTCTGCAATGAATAGGCATATCAGAATGATTTTTGAATAAAGGGTTGAATTTGGAAGAAACGTCTGCATAAAGTCTGGCTCTACCATTACAGGAATAAATTAATAAATAATACAGAAAATATATATTAAAAAAGAAAACAGTCAGTTTAAATTGTAATACTATTTATTGTATTTTTGACATGTATAAATGAATGCAGCCTTGCTTCTTACTTCTTCCAAAAACATTAAAAAGTCTTACAGACTCCAAACGTTTGAATGCTGTATAACATACTCTTATTTATTCATGTACTTTTTCAACATTGAAAACATTGAACTTTTATTTAACGCCAAACACTGTATTCTAAATATTATTAGTCACTTGATTTCTTACCGGAAGGGTTTAATGTAGCATCGAGGGAAAACAGGCAAAAAAGGTGGAATTTAATGGCAGGAGTAAACTGTGGAATGCATGGACGTGCAGCATAATTGATATATCAAGGCAATGCATGGTGTATAAAATGTGTTTGACCCAACCGCTCCGAACTACAATGAGGGCAACCGGGAGACAATTTCACAGCCTTTAGACAGGCCCGGATCTTTGAAATGAATCCATCTCCTTCTCAGGAGGGGGTGGGGTGGAGGTTTACATTTATGAAAACAAAATCATTCACAATGTGGGTACGGAGTCATGCCCACTGAAATCCCTCATGGCTAAGGTAGCCATCAGCTTGTCATGTCGAACATGTTGCAGCTATGCTCTCCCTCAAAGGAACACATGTCGATGGGGAGCGGTTTGAATATGTCCCAATGCTCCCCCCACCCCTCCTTCTCGAAGGGATTCGGGAAAATAGTGGCACGGCACATGCAGAAACTAGTGCAGTCAAGTCTTATCACATACCACACATAACCATAAAACCGTCCTGCAGAACATCAAATAAAAAGCAAAACGCACATTACGCGTGCCCGCAGCTTTTTAACCATTCATTGACGGTCTGGAATCATAGCCAAAAAGTCTCAAACCATGCTTTCAACAGATTCAACATAACACAACACAGAATGCCAAACAAGAGTCCAAATGAAAGGCGCAATAGTTGAAGAGATGTGAGCGCGTCAGAATTTGGCTTTTATACTTTTGCGAATGCAATCTGATGGAATTGTTAGGATTGCCTCAAGCTGAAATGACTACGAAACGTGTGTAACTTCACATATGACGCCAAGTATTGTCCTTTCATTGTTTCGCCAGAACTGCACAAACCTGCAGCGGACTGTGAACTAGAACTTAACAACCAGTCAGCTGTGGTAAGCATAGTGATGTTATCACCTATAGGGAGAAAGAACGGGACAGGACACATGACAATCTGCACTGTCACAGGTTGGGGCTTATCACTACAGAAATAGGAGAAAACCACAGTCAAGATTACATTATGTAAACTACTTCAGAGCAGAATAAAATTCTTATGGGCTGTAACATGATCCGTGAAAACACTGAAAGGCCTACAGTTTATATAGTGCACGCACTGAGTCATTTTTAAAATGTAGCGCTTGCGTGCACTGATGCAGTTGCAAGAATTTATGTAGAAATATAGATATTGTAGAGGTGAGGGAAACAGATCATTGACATTTGTGTACATTTAAATCTAATGCAATTAAAAACGGACAAGCATATCACATGTCCAACATACACGGATGCAACTTTTCACAATTTAACGGTGTATAAATATTACACAAAGAGAACGGGCAGGTTAAAAACCGTGTTCTGTAGAGCTAATAAATCCACAGTAATGAAGGTATACGGCCCGCCGGAGGCTGTGGAGACGTACCTTCAGTGCCATTTGGTGTCATGGAATTGTTATTTATATGCGAGTTGTCGATGTTGGGACCGTTTGGGGACTCACTGCTTCCACTTACTCGGCTGTGTGGACTAGCTAGATCCTGCATTTCCATAGACCTGTGAGGAAGAGACACACACAGACGGTCACATGATACTCAATGACATACAGACACACACTAACACGTACATCAGGTCTGAAATGCGAGTGATCGCTTAACAATTACATAACATAAAAATCCAAGCCAATACTGATATTTTTATGAAGCTAAATTGGAACTTTAGATACATATAAAATAACATCTATTCAAAAAACTGCAAGAAAAATAGGACCGTAACAATTTTATGTTATAATAAAAAACTACGTTAATTAACATTATTTAAATAATTAATTAAAAAAGCGGCTTTCTCGAAAAACAAACTACATTAAAACAAGAACATTCCAGCAGCTCTCCAGAGAAATCCGCTTAACAAGGGCATTCCCTTGAGGCACATCAAATGACATTTGACACAAATTTAACAATTAATAAGACATCTGATGATTGATTGACTTTCTCATTTCAAGCATTAAAAATTAACCACCACTGGCCCCGCTGCAATTTTCATACATTCATTTCCCTCAGCGATCTCTGATCTGAGGAGGCAGCATTAGCCAAGGCCGCGTGAGAGAGAGAGATGTGTGATTGCGAGGCCTCAAACCTCAACGAGAGCGACTGAAGAGTTCACTAAAGCATGCTGTTTGCTCTGGCGAGCGTCTTAATTGTTTCTTTGTTTATGTACCGAGGGCCACGCCACTGAAAACATTATTCTACTGGCTCAATCGCACACTCGCGGGATTTTATCATGCATAGCAAATGGAAGGTCAGGCCAGTGTGCGTCTGCGGTCGGATGTATGTTACGGCTGTTTGTGTGTGATGTGAATGCGGCCGCAAAACTAAAACACACATCAGTCTTCAGAAAAGCATTATTGCGCTAATTGCGGCAAAAACGCGATGCCTTGCGTGCCGCTCTGCCAGAATCAATTAGGAATGGTCGTGTCACTGCTATCAACAAACATTTAGACAAAGAGGAGGAAATAAGAAACACTTTATCAATTATCATACCTCTTTTTAGCCGTCGTTCTTGATCGGCTATAAAATATCCGTTACAGATGGTCGCAGTTAAAACGGGGGGAAAATAATCCATGCCATAGAGATGTTAAAACTCGACTTGCTTTTGAAACAATGTCCGTTTTGGACACAAAGCTTATATGTCAAACACTTTCCTTCTCTAACACCTCTAACTCTTTCGGTCTTGATTCTTTCAAATGTCCAGCAACGAAAAACTTCCAGACACCTTCTCCTGGAGCCGTTGAACTTTGCTAAGCAAGTGGCTGCTTTTCAGTGATGCTGCTGACAGGGAATCAGCTCCCTCTTACCTGAAACTGGACGGACCTCAACCAATTATGTCAAATAGTGTTTTTCCCTTTCTTTCTTTCTTTCTTTCTTTCTTTCTTTCTTCCTTTCTTTTCTTCTCCCTATCCCCTTATCCACCTGCCAGGACCCTAAAAACAATATCACTCCTTGTTATTTCAGCTCGATGTCTCTGTGAAGAGCCATCCGTGACACAATAGACGTTGTCTGAGAAAACATTTTTGTTATTCTCGCACAGAATGGGAAGAGAGGAGTCGGTGGAACAGAGAGGCACATTGTCTGTAGGCTCAACCCCTCCACCGTTGTTTCCTCCTTCCAGGTCTTCCCTCCTCCCGGCCGAATGACGGAAAGGTGATTCATCATTGGTCTACGACAGCTGCAAACTGGATTAGTCCTCCCCCAATCAACATGCAAAGCGGCTTAGCCAAGGTAAGCAGGAAAGGGAGGGGTGGGTGAACCAGGAGGGGGGTTAGTTTTGGGCGAGCCAGCCAGGGGCGCCTGCTTGAGGTCGCTGCCGCTGTTGCCTCTGGAAGTTTAGGGAAAGGGGGGTGAAGGCTGAGAGAGATGGGACTTTGTTGAACAGAAGCTAGTCAAGCATGACACCCCTAGCATCTTTCATCTGCAATTGACACTATCTGAAATTTATCTACACTCCCTCTCCAGGCACACTGACAGCTCCTAATGATGGTCAGGGGATGACTAGGACTTCGCCTGAGGGTTTAAGGGGACAAGTAGAGTGCAATACTGAGTGCACCTTCTACAACAACTCGGAGTGAAATGTATTAAAGTGTATGTAAGTCGAGGTACTGAGTGCATCTTGTACGGTTGGAACCTATGGGGCCACATATGTTTTCTATGATACTTCAAATGCCGCTATTACTCTTTTTAGCTGACAATTACGTTCTGCCGTCCACTTCTGCACTGATACCTGCGGCACTATTACCCAATATCAGACCGGAGCCGAATTGTTGGATCTAGGTCACAGTTATTCGGCCTTTCCACCAAAACGTCTGAAAAATCCCTGCATGAATTTTTAATGCTGGGCTGTTTTCATGATGTAGTAACCCGAGCTGTTAGGTCTTGGTGTTTTTTGCCCCCCCTCTTCCCACGATGGCCATGCTGTGATGAATAATGGTCAAGTTTTTTTCAAAATTTCTCCTTCTCTTGACCCCGTCTAGTCATATTAACACAGTTTAGCGCTCTTTACATCATCCTAAGCTTGGGAACTGTACAGTACTTTGGATTTCTATAAAAAGTCCAGCACAAGCTGTTCACTGCAAGACAAGGGGGATGGAGAAAGAAGGGGAATAAAGACCTTGCTACGGCCTGCCTTCAGCACCCTGAGCTTACGAGGCATTACGCATGCCGCTCTCACGGCAAAGCCCCTCATCCAGCAGGTGATTTTTCACCAGGTGAACGGGGAAGGGAGGGGCCGGTGGGCTTTTAAAAGCAAAAACAAGCCCTTGTGCTGTACTGCTAAATATTTATTGTTTAAACAAAAAAGGAGTGCATTCAGCATCTTTGATGTGCGCTTGAATTCAACCTGAACCGAGCCGTCTTTGAAGCTCTAGGGAACAAAGAGCTGCATTGGAAGTGTCATCAAAAAAGCCAAACATGCTTCACTCACAACTGTTTGCACGGCTTTTTGTCTCGCTTTGCTTATTTCAAGCGCTGCGTTTCCATCGGCAAACACCGCCGGGCTTTTAACATTGATCATTGTAGAGCACGCGGGCTGTCTGAGCCACTCCGACACGGATGAGATTCACCTGAATACTTCAATTCTGATGTAATAACAAGCACGGCTGAAATATTTGGAGGTATTTTTTACACTGTGGGATTTTTTGTCAATTCTTTTTACGTTTAAATAATATTTTTCAAATTCACCCCAAAACTTTTAAATCAAACCTACGTGTCTATTCGCCTTCCCCTGCCTGCTTTCCAGCCACGGTTTACAAGATTGTAATTTTATATGGCAAGACATGCATTTCTCTTTTTGAATTTCATAGACTATGCAAAACATGTGTTGCAAGTTACTAGTTTTGAAAAACAACGCTTTAATCAAAATAATTTTAAAACAACTAATCCCAACTTAAGCTGGTCAGCTGAATCCACATGGTGGCCCAGGAAAAATAAATCCACTTGCAAAGAATGTCGATGTAGACAACAATTGAACACAGATGTGACTAGAATTAGACACAGTTTACAAAATGCTACACTTCACTGGACTCTGTGAGCATAGAGCAAAGAAATGTGCACCGCCAACAAAACACTGATTACCTTACGCATTAAAAAAAAAAAAGAACAGAATGAGAAATACGTGCTTGTGATTTCAGATTTAATTTTGTTGCAGGTATACTTTCAAACTTTTTTTTTTCTCCTTGTGAATTTCAAATTGTGAATGTACTAAAATAGCAATAACACGGCTTTTAAAATTATATGAAAACTATCCACTTAAGATAATCAATAAATACTAATAAATAAGGCCTATAAGAATATATATTTGATCATCAAATCAAACAATACATATTTATATGGAAACAAGCTCTTCATATTCATACAATCAGTTCACTTTTTCATTTTTTTATTTAAATAGACAATTTAATATTTTGCGTAATTAAAATCTTCATCCCGAACACGTGCTGCGGTTTGCTGATAGGCAATTTGTCTCTTCCATTTTGTTCAATCTGACATAAAGCTCAAGCGATGGACAGCGCAGCTACATTAAATCTGTTAATTCTGAGCTCTTCAAGCCGCTAAATTATTTCCAGAAGTCCATCGGCTTTGAGTGTCCACCAGAGAAGGTACACATCTGATTCTCCCCACCGCAGTGTCACAGGAAAAAAAAAGCGATCACTGCGAACACGCTAATTATAATCGAAAAAGCATTCAATTTTAATGCATGTTTTTTTTCCCTCAGCTTTCAATTTGATAGAAAATGCTCCTTTGCAAAATAAAATTTAATTTAAATAAAAAAATAAAAAGATTAGGCATTACATTTCATTTATTCTTTCCCCTATATTCTTTAACTCACAACTAAAACCTGCATCTACACAGACATCCTAAAAGCAAAAAAAAAAAAAGACACTCAGGTTTAGCTCGTCCTTTGCTTCCCTGCTTAAGTAAACAAACTCCTTGATTACATGTAAACAAACACAAAGGAATTGTGAATGTAAAAGAGCCGTGATCAATTGAGCTTCTTATTTCCTCCTCCCTGAGAGACATTTTCCTGAGACCGACAGTGGCATGTTAACAAAATAACACTCTACTGTATTTAGTAAACAACTAATCGCCACAAACTGTTTCCGCTGTGTCTATCTCATAAACAGAGGAGCGCAGCAGTTTCAATTAACCCTGTGTCTTTCACCGCGCAGCGCTTCCAGCTCGGCCGCACACATACAAAATGCATTGGGCCTTCGGCAAACAACGGCACGTCGTGGGGCTGAACGCATGAGGGCTTATCGGAGAGAGCTTAATGCAGTCGAACTTATGCCTTATTAAAACAAATACAGTGTGTAAACAGTCCAAATCAAGCAGCCCATTATGAGGTAATTAGATAAGCGGGGTTATTGTGTGAAAGGAACACAGAGAGAGGGCGGCTCGAGGCAACACCGTATTAACACACTCTGGAAAAAACAACGCAAGTTGGGAAACAGCTGCCGTGGGATGGCTTTTCAATTATTAGGAAATAAAAAAAAACTATGTCCAGCGCTTGTTTACTAAACAAATGCACAGGAAATCAAAACTTCACGACTAAAGTGAAAAGAATATTTTCCACTTTTTATAATATTCTTTTATAATATTATCTGGGCAACACAAAAAAGAAGAAACGTCCTCATCGTCGCGTATAAAACAAGTCGGGGGTCTTGGTTTTGGTGGCCGCCTGCCGATGTCTTACAAGACACCGATCTGCCTGTCTGTCTACCCTAAAGCATTCCTGCCTGCAGCAGATGGCATTGGATGTCAACTGCTAAAACTGAACTGGTTTTGTTTATTCTGCCAGCTGAATAGAATCTGGGGTTTTACTTGCTGGACGAAAAATAGAAACTTATTATCTAGGACTCAAAATGGGGTCATTATTTACAATGCAATATCTTATTTCATTGCCTTGTACGCCCGTTTTAAAAAAGTAGCCCTCACCTGAGGGCTGAGGAGATGTAAAAAGCTGAATTTGAAACGGCTGAAGGTGTGAATCAGGTGCGTGAGCTCTCAGGTGTGAGAGAGAGTCACTGGGGATTTAAATTTGTGCGGCAAATGGAGAAAGTGACATGATGCATCTTAAAACTGTTTAAGTTGTTTCTGTATTTTATAAGGAATTTTTAAGTTAAAATACACACTGAAATTTGTAAATAAAAATGAAATTTGTATGAACGGGAACTAAAAATACTACTGTATACAACATATTGCTTATTTAAAAAGATTAATTGCTTTGTGTGTAAAAACAGCAATTAGCTTTTATTAACTTTTTTATGATATCTATTTTTTAAAAACAATTTGCCAATGTATACTACAGCAATATAATTTTTGTAACTGTTGAAAATGATAAGCAGTTTTATTTTTTGCATTTAACGGTCTTTTATTACATTTAATAAAGTAAACCAACACTATTTAAAAGTACTTTAAGTTTAGATTTAAAAAATAAAATAAAGTACAGTTTTTTGAGAGAGAACTTGATAATGTTGCTGGTTTTGAAGGACTGCAATTTTGTCATTCAAACAACTCCTGATTAACAAAAAAATCAGAAGGTGTTTTTGAAAATAATAAGTTATTATCTACATCTCAATTATGTGATCAAAATACCCTTGTAACTCCAAAAATTACATAAAACGTTCAACACGGGATGCGTTAAATAATAAAAGCAGAAGAAAAGACAAATCAAAATAGTACTCACTACAATTATGGTAGAATCCTTGCACTTTTTCTTTTATTCCTCCTTTTTTGCAATTTTCCGGAGAGTGTCTGTCTGTTCCAGAGCAAATAAAGAAGTTTTTTGAAAAAAAAAAAAAAGAAACTTCTCTCAGAGTTGACTTTAAACGCGCAGATTAGCGATAAAAGACAACTTTTTTCTTTTTCATTTTAAGGGTGAAAAGTCATGGAGCCCCGTGCTAGATCTCAAGAGACACACTCCGAGCAAGAACGAGAGTTGTCCGATTACTGCTGCAGGCAGTGACTAGCTAGTGTCTGAGGAAGAGAAAAAAAAAGAGTGAAAGAGAGAGAGCGAGAGAGAGCCGGTTGAGAGAGACAGAGAGGGAGGGAGGGAGCATGCAGTCTGAAAGCGCAGAAAGTTGCTCGCTTCTCTCTCTCACAGGAAGACTTTAGTTTGGACGAGGCACTGGGGAGTTTTCTTCACACCAGTCCTCCATATGTCATTCACTCACAGCTTTAAGCAATATAGCCTTCCTCTAGATTGTATCAGTGATCCTAAGACAATGAAACGGCAGATCCTGCATGCATCTCTGCTAGTCTGCTGGATCCTGTGGCTCTGCACACACACAGCCCCAGGGCACAGCTTTTATTCTCTCTCTCTCTCTCTCGCGCGCGTTTATTTTTATTTTCTTCTTCCCACAAACCGGTTCTTTTTTGTGGCTGATTCTTTTTGGTTTGTCCCTGACAAAAGGATTCTAGTAGGTATGCATTAAGTAAATACAGTATAGTTTGTAAATGATGGAGGTGATTTTACTGGAGCAAACTGGCTCGTACGATCAGCGTTATAGTGGAAGCCCTCCATCAACAAGTAGACTCTTCACTGCTGTTTGCGAGGTAATGACTGCCGTCTGTCTGCTCCAGCTTATTACTTCATTTGTTTCCAAAGTTTACCTTCACTGCTCCCTCACAATGGAATACTACCAAATACAATCTACTACGCAAAGAAATGCATTCCTATTGTGGATGTGTTGTGAATCTCAATACAATAACATACGTACACATTTATTAAAATATAACATGCCATTTCATTTACTTATTACATTTAATTAGATAGATATATAGCCAGATATGTTCATGTATAATCTATATATTTATGTGCACCAATATATACGTGCAGCGTATAACATCTATATATACAGTATATATATATATATGTGCACGTTTATGTATGTACAGTATATATATATATATATATATATATATATATATATATGTGCGCGTTTATGTATGTACAGTATATATATATATATATATATATATATATACACACACACGCACCATGAAATTACATTATATGTTAATTGTATTGTAATTTCAAGCTACATTATACATTTACATCATTAAGACCCTAACACGTAAAAGTAAATTAACATATATTAACAAACATGTGCATATATTATACATTATATGCATAAAATATAAGTATATAACAATATAAGAATTTATTTTATACAAAAAGAATACACACACACACACATATATATATATATATATATATATATACTGTATACAGTATATAAAATGAACATATATATTGTATACAGGCCTATATTAAAAATGTGTCCAATTAAGGTACAAGGCGGCTAAAAAAAACAAACACACACTCCCAAACTTCCTCACACACCTCCATGATGCTGGTGTGTCCCAACGAAATGGACTCAGCAGCCATATATGGGACAGCAGGTCAAACCTCTGCTGTTCACCTCAGTATAAATAGACCCGAGCTTGACTTTTCCTCATCTAGACGTGGTGCTGCTAAAGCAGTTGTCATGCAAATGCACAGGCATTTGCGCTACAGATGTGCCTACAGGTAAAAGCCTGCGTTTCACATTTCAGCCCGAGAAAATTAAATATATTGCATTTTGAAGAGGCTCTTGATAACTCAATAGACTAATAAATGCAGAGGGGATCTCAAGTAACTACTCGCCGTAGCTGAGGGGTTTATACGCCAATCGAGTTATAACCCCCTCTCTCACACATAAAATTAACTTTCAATGTAATTTCGCCGATATTTTAAAATTGCGCGGCATAATTATCCCAAGTTGTTTATGTCTCCCAAGCAAACGCTTTCAATTTCCCCTAAGCAAAGCTTTAACGTCAACGAAAAGGTATGTTTCACATTACTGTACCGTCACTATAAATAGCACAATATCAGGTGAAAGATTGTTTATAATATTCAATAAGACTGAGATTAAGATTCTGAGAGATGTATTGACTCATTAACTAACTAAATTCATATCCTGGGAAAATAAGTTGCTAGTTTCAAAGTAAAAAGCTAGTTTCAAAGCTCTGATAATATGGTTTATCATATTGTGTATGAACTGCAAATATGTATATATACACACACACAATTTTCATTATATATCTTTCTATATATAGAAAAACAAGTACAAGTATATATTACGTTATTTGTGTGTATTGATCTTCAATCTGATAGTCTAAATCTAGGCCTTATTTTTCCGCTAGGCTTAAACACTTAGCAAAATGGCCCTTCAGAATTAGACAATCAAGCTCGCAATGTTCCTGTTATATGCCCGTGATGGACTTAACAAAGATGCATTGATAGTCCTAGACTGACATCAGTGCTAAAACATTACTTGCCAAAAACTATATCAAGCTAGAAATATGAGAAGTGGGTAAGATTAAAAGTGAAGCCGTTCTTTATTAAGGATTATCTTGATGGGACCCTGCAGTCTTACTGGGAGGCTGCAGAGATGCCTGCTTGAAATCTAGACACATGGGGGGATCTACTGTGTCCTGCATTGCACCGGGGGTTATCAAGAAATTATGTCACAAATGCATAATTATGCTATGATTCATGCATTGCCCACAGCTGAGCCACTAAAAGCAACTGGCTGAAGTTGAGCTACTCATTACTCACTAAAGTAATTCAGCTGAAAGACAATAAATGGACGCCCTGGTGGAATTTCACTATTGTTATTGTATAGCGCAATTACACTTCTTCAAACTACAAGCGATTTCTGCTTCGAGAAAACTGAGAAAATGTAGTCTTTGTGATGCTAATAATGCTAATGCTAACCTAACACAACAACACTGGCTGTTTGCAATCCGCTACCAGAGTGTTTACACGATGTCACACTTCGAGGAGATCGAGTTGCTTTTTCTGCCCTTCTCCCAGAACATAAAACTCTAAAGCTTCCCCCAAGATACGAAACCTGAACTTTAGTGCTTGCCTGATGAAAACAACGTTTTACACTTTTTGCATAATATTTACCTACTAACGAGAGGGAAAAATAATTCTGGGCTTCTAAATTCATGTCCCTTACAGGAGGAGGATGGGAGAGTTGGCTCTGTGGAGATTTTAACAATCCATCAAGCAGCTGATACTGGATATTTTCTTTATTATTTAAAGGAGTTTTTTCATAGTGAGTACTTTATTATGCTTTGAATAACCGAGCTACAAAAAAAACCTGTCGTGAATGACAGAAAACAGCTAGGTGCAATTTGTAATATACTAAACTCTTGCAGATCTGACTATTACACATATGGTATAATTCAACACATCCTAAACAATGAATATTTAATTAGTAATTTAAAAGATACAGAACAGAAAGTGCAGAAAAGAGTTATTTATAATCACAGACCAGTTAATGGCATATTTAGCGGTTTATGAGGCCACTTAGCAAATTATATAATCTAGCAGTTAGCAAATAATATAATTTTTCCAGTAAAATTGTGGTAACAATAAAATAAGACAATGTTGTGTTGTCTTATGTCTTACATTACATACCTTATTAGCACTTTGTGGGCTTATATTTTATTTATTTTTAATATATATTTTATTTTTTATTTTTGCATTTATCTGACCAAAAGTGACAGCAAAAAGATGACTATTTCAACAAATTTTTCTCTTTTAAACTTTCTATTCAAACAAGAATCCTGAAAAAAAGGCTTCCGCAAAATATTTATCAGCACAACTGTTTTCAATATTGATCAAACACATGAAAGACTTCTTTCAAAAGCATTTTACAGACCCCACTTAACGTTTGAACGGTAGTGGTTTACTTGCGAAGAATAAAGACAAATAAAAAGGATTCTAATTGTTAATCTGAAAAACTCAATCCAGTTCTGTTGCGTTCAGAAGTAATGGGCAAAGCTAAATTCAAATGTACGAGACGTTTTATGGATTATTCGACTCCATCAGTGGGTGTTTTTCTCTCCTCCTGTCTGATCACGCAGACTGCACCATCAATCTCCAAAACTACATTTGCTGATCCAACCTGCAGTGCTTAATTTCAGGAGAACCAATCAGCCGGAATCTGCTCGACAGAACACCATACCCACTCTTCAAAAACCGGCTTCATTTGACTTCAGGGCAATTTTTGATGATGATGATGAGTTGTCACCACAATAAAGATTTCGACAGCACAGACAGATAATTTTAAAGCCCCCTAAGGTAAATTAGTAGCAAGCAAAGTGCTTTCAAGTGGTGAATAAAAGCTGCAGTGAAGCTCCATGTCTCTATAAACAAACATCACGTTCATCTTGCTAGAACTAATGGAAGTATGTCCATACTTAATGCCTTTGAAACAACTGGATTTCTCCTCATCAGAATAATTCAGCCGGTTAACCTCAAAAGAGCGCTGAAATTTGCAATCACGGGAAAGACAAACTGGAAAACAACCAAAAAGATGATGCATATGTTTCATATTCAGTTCGCTACATTCATTCGGTTTGCAACTCATCAGTGAGAATCTCCAACTACTATGATGTTTGTACTTTGAAAAATCAGAGATGTAAAAAACATCAATGCCGACAATGTGTTTGTTTAAGAGCGGCACGAAGGACACTTCTACCCATGAGTGCACTGCAGGCCACGCTTTATGAGGATCCGAGCACACCTGGTGAAGTTCTATGAGGGCCCTCTGATCCTCAAGAAGGCAGTTTATTACTCTCTAGGGCTCTGAAAAAACACCAAAAACAAGCCAACTACAGAGACCTATTACTCAGAAAGAGACATCACAGAGGATCGTGGTGATATACAGGACATACTCCCTTACTGGAGTGTTTATTTAAATGCTGTACGAGGACCATTGGCTGTCGTTAAAAAGAAGAGAAAAATGGCAAGGGTTGAAGTAACTTCAGCTGTTTTATGTTTTTGATCATCAAGAGCGCACTCTAGACAATGCATTAAAAAAAGAAGAAAAAGTAAACAAATGTTAGTCCATTCAATGTCCTGGCCGTATTTCCACTGTTTTGGCAGTGCTGATGTTGACAAACCAAACTACCAAATAAGCTGCAGGTGCTGGAAGTCGTATGAAACCACACAACGATTCAGTGTAGAAATCAAGCACTTTCTACATTAACTAAAAGAGTGGCATCACTGTTAGTCAGGAGTATACACCAAAAAAAGTTTTTTTTTAAGAAAATATTTAAGAAATTAATGCTTTTTTTCAGCAAGAATACATTAAATTGATTAAAATGTTATAGTAAAGACAAAGTGTGCTGAAAAAATATATATATCTTGTATTCCACAAAAACATTAAGCAGCGCAACTACAAGAAATGCATATTAAAATGATTTCTGAATGATTATGTGACACTGAAGCCTGCTAAAATTCAGCTTCGCAACACAGGAATAAATTGCATTTCAAAATATAGTAAAATCAAAAATAGCTACTTAAAATTGCAATAGTATTTTACAAATGACTGTTTTTACTGCATTTAGTAAATGAAGGGAAACATAATTTTTTTTAAAAACTCTTAAATCTTACAAACCGAATCGAACCTAAACTTTTGAATGGTAGCGTGGAATATATTTATTTATATATAAATCATAAAATAAACACACACACACGTTTGTTTTTATTAACTGGCCATGGGTCGGTCAACACAGTGTCAAAAATGCCAGGTTTCACTATCCTTGTGGGGACATTTGTAGCATAAACACACACACAAATAAAAATCAGAAGAAGAAAAAAAAAAAAACTTTTAAATGGTAGAGTGTGTGTATATATAATATAAACATAACGCATAACTGGAATCTGAAATTCCTGAATGGGAAAGTCTGCTCGACTCCACTAAATTTAAATCAGCTGCGCCCTAAAATACCAATACGTTTCGTAATAAATTTTCAGGCCGCCTTCTAACGACTCTGAGCAAGCATGCCGGGCGTCCATAGGAACATTTGTCAGCGCTGGCCCAACTGTCTTGGTTTTGGTCAGAAATGTGGCATTCCCAGCCTTCACAGCTGCCTCCCCCAGTTGGGTCCAGGTCAGCAGAGTGCCGAGGCCAGACCGCCGCTCCCTGGCCCCCGGAATGGGCTCTCCCCTGCAGAGAGGACACTTCGGCTCTCAGGCGGAGAGATTAGTTTCAGGCCAGCAGAACTCCCAGTGGGGGAAGAGCACTGAAACTACAGAGGTTAGAGCCACTGCTTCCTTCCAGCCGGCTGACATTTGCGAAGCCAGGAGCCCACATAACAAAAACACATTAGGCAAATGTCTGGTTGGGGTTGTCTGTTTAAGTTGGCCAGATGAAAGCCACTTTGATTGGGGCACTGCCATTCTGCACAATGGCAGTGGGCAGTTCCAGGGAAGGGGCAGGCGCATGGAAGGAATGCAAGAGGGAGAATACGACTGCGTCTCGGCGTAAGGGAGAAATGGATCTGTGTGCGCCTCAGCGGGTAGTGTAAATGTGCTAGATGATACCACAGCTTAGAAAAGTGCAGCCTCATTGATATGTAGGCATCATAGGTTAAAGCAACGCAGGCATTGTGAAAGGCCTTTTGTTCTAAACATAAGTTTTCTCTTAGTCTAAAACAACTACTTTATACTACCCCCTCCTCCAAAAAAAAAAAAAAAAAAAAGGATAAAAAACAACTTAAAAATGAATGACTAACATGTAACAAAATATAACAAGTAAAAAAAAGGGGTCATTTATTTAAAAGTGACAACTTAAAAATAATAAAAAGATGCTTTTTAAGCCTATTTAAGCATAAAATATCCTTATTTCTTTTTATACACACACACACACACACACACATATATATATATATATACACATACAGTAGTCAACATTCAAAGTGTAACAAAACATTTCATCAAAGTTGTCCTAAAATCAAAAACAATACCTATTCTTGTCTTAGAACAACTTTGATGAAAGGTTTTGATCCACTTTGAATGTTGACTGTATATATACAGATGAACACACAAAGATTAAATGTGATTAATGGGATCATAATATATGTGTGTGCCCAGTTAATTTTTATTATGTATATTTAAATACAAAACCGTTTATTTTGGATGTGATTAATCATTGCCCAGCACTAATATATATATATATATATGATTATTATTATTATATATATGAAATATATGTAATATACATTTATATATATATATACACCTTTTTATATATATTTATATATTTGTATGTGCAATGCATATTTAGATTTTTTTATTTATTTTTTGTTAAAGGTGTATAGATTTATATATATACATATTAATATTAACAGTACACACTTATTAAGTGATATGTAATATGCAAAATACACACACACAATCTGAAATAGCGTTTTAGACTAAACATTTTGGGCCACTACTATTGCTTTTTCTTTTACATTAAAACCGTTTTGAATTGATGCAGTGCCTGGGAAGCGTCTTCAGTCTACCAACTAGAAACAATCTGTACTAAAAATATTTCCACACTTGCTCTTCAGGAAGTATAATTAAATCACTCAGGACTGCTTACCATATATAATGGCAGGGCTGCTATTGGGAGGCAGATTTCATTTTTAACTCTACTTTAGACGTTTAACAGCTGAACCTCTCTGGCTCTTTCTTTCTCCTTACGTATATGCATTTAAAATAACGCTAGGATTATCTGGTTATGGAATGCCGTTCGTTTTATAGGCGAGAAGATGCTGCAGCGCCTCCTGAAGTGTGTGAACTATTAGCAGCTTGCTTGGCCAGCGGTTGCCTCCCATCACGCTGGCGTCATATAAAGTGACTTGAAGCATGACCAGAAGTTCAAAAATAACCAAAGGTTAATAACAGTTTAGGACTATCCATGAGAGAGAGAGAGCAAAGACACATGCTAATAGCATCCCCCGATGAGGCCTAACTCCCCGTGACTCCAGGCTCTGGGTCTCGTCTACTTAATTGACAAAACTCGCAAAGACAGTTGCCTTTACTTACAATAAAAATCTAGCGCCCCAACTTTGTGCAGAGTTTTTCAAGAGGCAAGTGCACCAAACACACCTCACATTAAAACGCAACAGTGACAAAGTCACAGCTTCTAGACTGACGTGCCAACTTTCCATGTTTATTTCCTTTTCGTGCTGTGCTCAGAAGGTGATTTCCTTTTAGAGGAAATGGAAATTGCCTAGTGGGACTTTAAGCTGAACTCTTCAAAAATATGTCAAACTTCATCTTCTATATATCTAGGCCTCTCAATGATTGACATGATGGTCAAAAATCCCATCTCAACACCAGTGGGGTGTTGTGGACATACTCAAAAGAGTAACAAACTTAAAAGTGAAGCCTCAATATGCAGGAGACGTTCATTTCCAGATGTATACATTCTGAACTTTTTCTCACAAACACATTTCTGCGCACCAAAACCGCAGGGAAAGGGATTTTATTGCTGGGTTGCATGTAGTATAGTTGCTCCATGACTTCACTGGGGTGTATCATATCACCAAGTCTGAATGGGATGTGCAGGGTGGATTCCTCGTAATGGATACGCCGGAGAGGAAAAGTTGTTTCAAAACAGCATTTGAAGTTCACCTGATGACACATCCTCTTCACAGGCCCTTGTCGACCTCTGCCTACTGTCACAGGCTATGGAAATGTAACAAGAAAACACTGAGAGGAAGCAGTAATCAAGGCTAGGGGACCGCTGTCATGAGTGACGCATAGATTCGGAGTGAAATGTGTGTTGACGAGCAAAGAACTGAGGGAAAAACCATTGTGAGAAATGCTGACATTAAAATAAGGGCTGCTGCTGCTCTTCATTTGATTCGTATGACTAAAATGTTTATAGGAGATGTTGAGTCACACTTTCATTTTGTGGAAAAACACACAGGAAAAGAAAAAAAGATGATGCCTGGCCAGCTTGAATGCCTTCAGACAGGGTTATAAAGTCCTCCAAAAAGGCATCCAATAACATTAGCAGGCAAAGGCTTTAATAAATGATGATAAACGAAAAGAAGGATGACTAACTTTGAACTCAGATGGCTAACATATGATTCGGTCTACAAATAAAAAAAAAACCCAAGGAATTTCAAAACAAGAAGGACCTGATAGATAGTGTCGTGAATGCTATATTGCATTACCATCGTCAATTCCTTAACAACAAAACAGCGCAAAACATAATTTTTTAAACAAACATTAAGTAAAGCAATATCCAAAGTCTCGTCGTCAAACATCTGAGGGGTGTAACTCACGGCTCACAGCAAGATTGATCTATAAATAGAGAAACGTACCATGGTAACACTCCCTGCCAAGTCTCGGTTACATGACTCGCAACTTTTTATAGGCCGCAAAAACTTCCTGTTGCTGTGGATACAATGCAGAAGAATAGTCCAGGATTTGGATGGGAAACAGGTAGGACTGGTCAGGCCAATTAGAGGAGCCATTTGCTTGAATGAAAGCTACCAGAGGGACATTCAGGGTAATTGGGGGTTTGTTCATTCACTGGACTGGAATTGTTCTCCCTCTGAGCCGCACCTGGCTTAGACTCACTAGAAGAATGGAAATGACATCCAGCTTCGGTTTTAATGGCTGCTCAGCATAGACAGCTGTCATTTCTGACTTTAAATGTATATTAGAATAGTGGATTATAAGTGAGGGCCTTTTGGAGATGGAAAATGAAATGTAAAAGATAAAATAAAAAAGTTATCATACTTTATACTGTGAAAAGCAGTAATAGATGTAATAGGAAATATAATTTCATTTACTTGGTAAATTAACTTGGTAAATTATTATTAGTAAATTATTATTATTATTATTTTTTTGCAGTATTTTTTGTGTGATCTGTGTTAATGTGATGGTGTTACTGTTGTATGATACTGTGAATCTTCTATATATTAGTATTTACCACAATTTCTGACATTTCAAAGGAGAAGTTGATATCATTAAGATATCACTATTTCTTCACAAAACAATTTATTTTGTATTTTTTTTTTGTAATTTATTTATTTTTCTATCACAAGTCATCATGAGGAATTGTGTATTTTATTAGCATTCTGAGTGTTTTGAAGTTGTCTGTGTAAGAAACAGACTGAAATGTATATTGTTATTCCCTGATGAACCCCCCTGTATTATTAGGAACTCAAAAAGCAAACCAATCAGTGAACAATTCTGTGAAGTAATCATCAAACCAATCACACGGATTTATAAAATTACTTTTTCACAGAATAAAGAGAGCTACAATTGCATATATTTAAAATATTTTAGAATCTAAAAAGAGGGAAATGTGAAGAAAATGGGAGATTTTTGATGGTTACACCAAATGACATTTCCCCTAATTTAGGTGTTCTGAAATGTTCTCTATGAAAAACAGATACATGTATGTTGTAATTTCATTATTTTAAACTTTTTTTTTTTCAGAACCAAATCCACTGAATCAATTAAAAATAGTTTGAATATACAGTAATGTGCAAAAGTCTTATTTTCACCAACAAAAAAATATCAGTTTTAAGTGGGTTATTTCTATCTTTTGCGGTAGCGTGTCAGATGGAAATATCAGTTTACATTTCCAAACATTATTTTTGTCATTAATTGTAATAATGCAGTGAAATTATTGTCTGACAACAGCCAATGCTCCACACAGAGATCTGATCTGATTATCATCCAGTCTGTCTGGAATGACATGAAGTTACAGAACAACCTGGGGCAGAATAAATCCAGAAGACCTGTGGCAATATAATATAATATATTAATCACATCTCATTCTCTCATTCTCGTATTCCTACACCACTGAATAACTTACTTTATGAACACAAGAATTTAAGTTGCATATAAATCGGATGTGATCCACTTTACTTTCCCAAAAGTGAATGTGATTTCTAACATAGTTAATGGCCAGTATACTGTATATAAGTACCGTTATAAAAGTAGTTTTGGCCTAGGACGTCCTGAGCTGTAGTCCCCACTGAGGTTTAGTTTTAGTGTCTCTCGACACAGCTGCTGTCCCTATTTGTCGCCATCGTTTCGCTCTATTTTCTCCCAACCTCCCTTCTATTTCACTTGTTTCCCCTCTTGTCTGTCTATTTAATGCTCATTTTCTCCATCCATCCTTTTTTGAAGAGTCAAAATTAGAGGCCAAGAATTTGCCCAAGAAATATGGAATGAAATGTTTCAGATGATCCGTTCTGTGAAGCAGCTCCAGTCAGTGGTTCATGTTTTGAGTGGAGAAGTGAAGGACGTGGAAAATGATAGAGAGGGGAGAGTTAAGCGCTGGCCGCCCAACCCGTGCCGCACGCCCTGCGGTTTACTTACAGCACGACTGCATTCTGGCAGAGAGCACACGCCCTGGCAGGACATCGCCAGCCTTTCACATCCCAACCTGTGAATCTAAGTGTCATCAGAGTGTGTATGTTCTGCTTACAATTCACCAAGGTGTTGTTCAGTCACAGGTTAGGAGCAGCTTAGGTCACATTCATTTGGGTCAAACCTGTTTGGATAATGCTCTCTGTAGACATTGGCTGTTTTTAATGAGATGTACACCATGGTGTGATGACTAGGGGATAAAGTGATGAAGTGTGTGTGTCGGGGAGCCCATTGCTAAAGATAATGTGACATGCCCGGAGGAAGATGAACCTCTTTAAACATCTAGAGTCTCAATTAACCATGTATTATACAAACCGTCTCCTTTTCGTCTTGAGCACATTCAAACATGCAGCTTTGGCACAAGTAACAGTTTTTACCAGTATTAGTAATTCTGCTAAATTTGGGCATGAACTAACTTGAGCAGTTTGCCATTCATTCTTTTACTTCTTTCTCTCTTTAAATTATTTTCTTACTTTTCTCCTATAGTTAACACCCTGCTTGCTTTTTTTTATTGTCCAAGACCGGACTGTCTTTCCATCTCTTTAGATATATTCTTATTTATTCTTATTTTGCAAATGGACTTTAGTGAACTATGAGCCACGATTTGTTACTAATAGTGGCAAGCAAATTTTAGACAGATTTTTATTAGACACAAATTTCTGTATTTCCCTTACTGATGAAGGTGAATCAGCAATAATTTGCGTTTGAATTTAAAATGAAATGTGTATATCTGCCAACAGTTAATTTTGGCAGTACATTTCTGGCGTGTATGAGTTTACATTCAAAGGTTTGGAGTGAGATTTTTGTATTCATCAGATATGCATAAAAACATGACTGTTCCTGCAATGAATATATGATAGTTTCCCTGAAATGCATTTATAATATTCAGCATTTCTAATAATTAGAAATGTTTCTTGAACACCTAATCAGCATATTAAAATAATTTCTGAAAGACCATGCGATACTAGAGACTGGAGTAATGACAGCACAATATATATTCAATAAATAAATATATATATATATATATATATTCAATATACAAAGCAGTTATTTAAAATGTAACATTTTTCATTTAATCACTTAGCAGACATTTTTATACAAAAAAGGGGAATAGAATCAATCCAACAAAAAGCAACATGTTAGTATTGTGACTGATTAATCAACTAAAGTAAAAAAGTACATGAAGCTATGTTTTTTTTAATATGCAATATTTTATTATTATGCAATTCTTTTTATCATTTTAATATATTTATGTTTAAATAATAATACTATTTGTACTGTATTTTAACCAATAAATGCAGCATTGTGAGAATAAGAGATGTCCTTTCAAAAATCATTTATATAAAAGTAAATCCAACCCCTAAATTTGAATACCTTAATCATTTAGACTATTACTTAGACCATGGTCTGGTCCTATTGATAGAGCTTTTTCACAAGACTGTGATGACACGTTTAACAGTCAGCAGCATCATAAATCCTCAAGTTTTTCATATTTGTATTTGTATTTTTTTTTAAATGCAAAACACTATTCTTTGTATTATATTACCTTTGCATCAAATTACAAAAAAAAATAGTTTATGCTAACGCGAGGGTGTTTCTTATGCAGCATCTATGGAGTTTTTCTTCTGAGCAAAAAGGCATGCAAAAAAGATATGTGGTACTCTCCCATTTACTGCTCGTCAAGTTATCCCAACTGTGACGACTTCTGCTCCTGAGAAGACCGAAAACGTAAAAGGTCCATTGTGTTTAAACTTGTGTCCATTTGTTGTTTTTTTTGGTGCATTAAGACACAAGCTTAGGAGCCATTCATTCAAAGCTTTTATGATTAAATTCCACATCTATGACACATTAAGAGAAAGATCACTGGAAATATGGTTCTTGACTTATAGCTTGTGTCACATTGTGGTTTTCCCGTTGTGCATTTTATTGTCTTTCTCTTATCTTTCTAAAAATTAGCATCTTTCAGGTCTTTTGTATAATGTGGTGTCTTGACTTTCATGTCCTGTGGTTTTGAAACTTATTAAAATGTGTGTGTATGTAGATTATTGCTTGTTTTGCGGGTTTGCTGTTGCGTGTTCAGTGTTTGTGTGCGTGTCAAAAGCTCTTCCTGTTGAAGTGCCCATATTTATCATGCTGTTGCTGAAAACTGATGACTCACAAAGGCTTGTCCACTTCTTTCCCCAATCTGTGTCTAGCTTTCTGTTTATGTGCGTCTGTGTAATGCTGTGGTTGCTTGTTATTACTTATGTCTTTCTGTTTCTAAATTTTATATTTAAGTAAGGTTTTCTTCTCTTCAGTTCAAGCCATCTAAATCTTTCAGTTCTGTTTGAATGAAGAATTTCTCAATCAGTCACCACTGTTTTAAGTACATGTGTGCTTTTTGTGAGGAAGCTGTCAGAAGAGCTGAAGGTCTGTGGTTTTTCTCTTAAATACATGACGTCACATGGCCCAGTGGCGTGACTTTGCGTGCGAGACCTTTTCGTGTGCAGGAAAACTCTGATTGATCTCCAGGACCGCTTGCATGAAGTTGCATGTTATTCCTGACCTTATTTAACCAGCACTGCAAGGTGCAATAAACCATGACATAAATAACACCAAGTTTGGTTCACATGTTCCCCATAATATGTTAGCCAACGGAATAAATCTCAAACCTACTATCATATGTTTTCCACTTTAACGTTTGGGTGGTGTATGTTTTGGATCCTAAGTGATCTTTGATCCTTAATCGCATTTGTGAAACGCACACACAACTGCATATATTTTCTGAATCAAGTTGTCAGTAGGTTTTCAGAAGAACTAGTCATCTTGGAAGGATTTGTGTAGTTAGATTGTTCAGCATCCACCAAGACCTTTCAAACGTTTGGAGTCGGCAAGATTTTTGTTAATATTTTGCAAAGTCTTTTTTGCTTGCCAAGGCTGGATGTAAAATTGTTATATTGTAGAAATGTGTTATTATTAATATTAATATATGTGACCCTGGCCCACAATGCTAGTTTTAATTTTCGTTAGTATAGGCTATATTTGTAGAAATAGCCAAAGATACATTGTATGTGTCAAAATGACCAATTTTTTCTTTTATGCCAAAAACCATTAGGATATTAAGATCATTTCCTATCGTGAATATTAAAACTTAATTCTTGATTAGTAATATGCATTGCTAAAGACATTAAAGGTGATTTTCTTAAAGTTTAGATTTGTTACACTTAGATTTTTTTCCAGAATTGTATCTCAGCCAAATATCCTAATATAACATACATCTACGGAATGATTATTTGTTCAGCTTTCAGATGATGTATTTATCTCAGTTCCAAAAAATTACCCTTACGACATTTAATTGTCACAATATTTATTCCTCTGATGACAACACTTGAGATGGAAAAAAAAGAGGTATTTCTTAAAAAAGGACCTCAAGCTCTTAAATGATGTGACTATAAATGACTAACCGAGTATAACCTTTTATTGTACAATACCATAATAGTCGTCAGAAGCAAACGGAGGTGTATAGATTATGCACAATAGGGACATTGCTCTCAGCAGGTGGTTTGAAGGTTCTAATGGTCTTGAAATGTATTGTTGAAGGTGGTAAACTTGTTACAAAAGTGCTGGTTTAAAGGCTGAGGTCGTGTTGCTAAAAAAGACATTAAAAGAGTTTCACCATCTGAAAGTTAAGCTGTTGGCACAATAAAAACTCTCTCAGAAGCTGCATCTTAAGATTCAAAGCATCGCTGGAAAAATATTTGAAAAAAAGCCCCAAAAATGTGTAGACGTGCAATCTTAGTGGTTGACTGAGTGACCGACCGAATTGACCCAGCTTTGAAGAAACAAATACGTAATTTAGCTGAGGGCTGTACTGTCAGATCTTTGATTATAATGCTAACAGAAGATGGTTTTCCCAGCACCCCTGCACATGGTGAGGGCCATCAATAAACTCTTCTGAGATGCTTTGTAAGAACTGCTGGTGTTTTCATGAATTGTCAGGTTGCTGGATATCAAAGCTGATCCCTCTTGATGTGAAAACACTCCAGCTTTAGAGGGAAATGTCGAAAGTCTAGGAATGTTCTTGCTTTGGTGCCTGTAATCACGAATCGGACGTGCAGCTGATTTCATGTGCTCCACACATGCTTGTCTTTGCAGCGTTGGGGGAATTCACTAGCATTTGGTGAAATGGGTACATTTTATCCCTCTCTCCTCAGTAGAGATTTTGATCTGTCCTTTCTGAAGTACATAAGCCAAATCCATGTCGGAGATGGACATTGAGTCGTCTTTTTCTGACCACACACACGGTAGGTTATTACAAGTATCAAAGGTATCAGGTGACATGGGCCTGAGGAACATGACATCACCAGATCTGGAGGAATTCACCATTTGTGTGTGTCCTGTGAGGCTGGGAGGTTCAGCACAGTTCAATATTCGCCCGCTTCACTGACATGTGTGATCTTAGATAAAACTGTTATACAACCTGTCAGATTTCTCTTTAGTTTTCTTAATGACCGTGAAATCATTTAGCACGGCAAAAAAAAAAATTGAACGCTAAAACTACCGTAGGTTTAGGCAAGCACTGGGTCTTAACTATATGTACAGTCATAAGACAAACAATAATCTGTAGTTAACTGCCATTAATCTGCCATTTTTTAAATTTATTGTCATAGCTATCCATGACAATGGGGTAGACCCACTCACAGAAATGAATAATTACTAGTGCTGGGCAACGATGAATTGCAATTAAGGGCATCCATAATAAAAGTTTGTACTTATGCACTTTTAGGCGGTTAATCACAGCTAATCGTTTCCCAGCAGCAATAATTATCTCTCCAACAAAAGAAAGAAAAGAAAAACAGCTTTGGCATCAAAAATTCTTCCACTATTTGTATGGTGTACTGATATTACGTTTTATAACGTTTTTTTTTGTGTGTGTTGTCACATGCATTTATATAGCACTTTAATACAAGAAACTGTTTCACAAGGTTGATGCAAAATTCCTCAGATACGAAGACTTTCATTTTAGGTCAATGTTGATACAAGTTAGTTCAATAACTTTCACTGTTCAATTATGAAACAAATTAAATTATTCTGTAAAGTAGCTCTTCAGAAGACCGCAGTGCCATTATTCCGCTCAAGTTTTGTTCTTATAAGATAGTGTCATTGACGTCAAATTGATAATAATTTTGTAACTCATTGCTACATTTTTATTTTATTTTGAACCCCAACTGAACAAGCCAAAGACGACAGTAGCAAGGAACTCCATGTTTAGCCATACAGGCACTGATTAATTGATTTTGCCGGTAAAACACAATAATAAGCATGTTCTGTTTAATTTTGATCTTTGTATCTCCAAACAACACACTTACTAGAAGTGGCAACCAATGAAGGGAGTGCTCTGCTCAAAACTGTTGTGTACTACTTCTCATGTCATTGTACAGCGTTCAGATGACTTTCCTCAAAAGCACAATGTATTAGCATTAGTCGTTTAAAAAGCAATTTGTAGTGCTACAGCAGAAGACTAGCGAATGCACCTTTATTTTATTTTTTAGCAGATAGTTCTACTTTTAATGACACTCTTTTGTGGCAGCACATTTTGCTGTCAGTGTGTATAGATTTGCTGCTGGTGACTTGAATAGGTTAGTGTGTGAAGTTACATTTACTTTAAGCGTTAGTCATTAGTCCTTCTGTTAGTCTTGGTGCATGGAGCCTGTCTCTTGTCTTGTAGGAGAAGGATTATTGTCAGAGCACAACCCTTTCACCTCTCTTCCCTCTCATACTTCCCCTCCCACCCTCATGTCACAGGGCCCCCTTGCTTTCCATAACAAAAGCCTGTCTAAGTTGAGCGTGTGTGAGATGTTTGCGTGGCAAAGGGAAGCTGCTTGTGTGTGTGTGTGTGTGTGTGTGTGTAAGCTGCCCCCCACAATTACCCCGTCTCTGTGTCCCTCTGAGCATTTTGACGTGTCAGGTGTCACTGACATCTGTGCAAATGGGTTTTTTCTGTTTTTTTTGTGTGAGTGTCTACGTGAGCATTTTTATCCAACACACACGGTCTGTTACAGATCAGACTGCTTTTCATCTTCCTGCAGAGGATTTCTGTTTAGGATTCTGTCGAAAGCGTGTATGTTATCATATTAAACAACAACGTTGAAGCAATACTTTTTTTTTTTGTTTGTTTCCTTGAAATGCATCACACTTCCAGCGTGTCCACATTTAGCGAGCTAAATTAAGTTTGCACATGCTGGGATGTTTTTCGCTAGTTTACTGAGGTAATTGGAACACTGACACGAAATCGAAATTCTTCGATTATGAGCTAAGAGATTTTGTGCCGTTTGACTTGTACACACACACACACACATTGCTGTCCTTTTGCCCTTTTTCTTACCCCCCTCTTCCCCTTCTTTTTTATTTTAAAGACCCCCAGCTGGAAAGCTGAGGTTTTTGGCCACAGTGTTTGTGTGCTTTCTGCAAGCAACACATAGTTGCACTCACCAGAGAATTGCCTAATCAAACTTGGGCCTGTGTTTCTAGTCAAGCTCTGGAGATTTGGGTTTTGAAGCGCATACAGGCCTTCAGAAAGCTTTCTCTTTAAAGAAACACACACACGCATACACCACATGCTTTCACCAGAAGCCTCTACACTTCTAAAGTGGTTTTACAGGTCTGAAACAGTGTTCATTTTGACAGCGAATTTTGATTTAGTCCTAGTCTTTTGACTAAAATTGCATTTAGTTTTAGTCATATTTTAGGCTTCTGAATAGTTTTTAGTTTTAGTCGACTAAATCTACAGTAAATTTAGTTGGCTAAAATCTAGTGGCTTTAGTTACAGTGTAATTAATTTATTAAGCATTTCTCTAAAATTTCCAAACTCATTTTTGACGTTAAGATTTTATCATAATAGACACTGATTTAACTGTGGTGACACAGAATATGCCATTATGCTAAAATTAAATATAACCACTTCTCATAAAGGACAAGAACATGGTCTTCTTTGCAAAGACATACCAATGGTTATATAAGCTAATTATGCATTCTTTATTGTTTACCATATTATTTTTTTCAAGCAGACATATTTATTTATATAAATACATTTATATTAATCTTTAGAACTACTAAGTACTACATGAGTCAGTCAGGAGCATTGACTTTTGTTGCTTGATTAACATGACTTTGAGAATAGCAACTAAATTAGGCTGCGGCCCCTTTAAAACCAAATACACGTGAATGCATTGATACATGTTCCCTACGGT
>JAUMHP010000082.1:6920992-6948109 GCA_032361065.1 Enteromius trimaculatus | reverse complement strand
GAATGTTTTGTAGATGTACATTTCATCATTAACTAATCTCTTATAAATGACTTATAACCATCCGCTATTCTAAAGTGAAGTAAAATATCTTTATTTATGTTTAATGCAGGAAATTGTAAAGGTTTAAAATTGTGTAGTACAATACAATATGTATAAAAAGCTAAAGCTAAAATTTCTTTCTTTCATTCTTTTTAATTGCAAAAATGTTTGAAATGATTACTGTTATTTTGTTTCTTACTTGTAATTTTTTTTTATACAAAGTAGAACAAATGTTTTTGCTTAGTTTGAATTTTCTCCGATATTTTTTTCTTTTATATTGATTGTTTTGTTCCCTTAAACACATGAATGAAAATGCAGTTAATTGTTTCTCGCTACCAAATTTTCCTGAGCTACTGAAGGAGCTCTTACAGAAATGCGTTCTTGTCCCTCTGTGTCTTGTCACGCATGGCCTTGCTGTTCCTCTCTGAATTATCTATCTGTCGGTGCAGGTTCTGAGGCAGCCTTGGACCTTGTTGTTTGACTCTTTCTGCAACAGTTGCTGGGCAAACAGTCAGTCCTCATCTCTGCTCACTCATCCCCTGACTTGAGCTTTGATCTGAGGACCCCTTAGGGCCTCTAAGGCCCCAAACCAGAGTGGAGGTCAGGGGCCTCTGTCCACCCTGCCCTTGCCACAGTGGCTACATGCATTGCACAATGCAAACAACACCATTCCTAATGTTAAAACGCATCTCTTAGGCACACCTTTCATTTTTTTGCATAGCAGACTAATTGAATCAAATAGATCTAATGTTAGTCCTTGCATTTTCCGAAAGTGATGGCAACTTGTATGAATCTGGCAATATTTTCATAACTGGTTGTTTTTCTAAATTGTTTTCATTTTAGTTTTGTTTTTGAGTTTGGCCATTGGTTTTGATAACATCAACGATCATTTCTTTTAGTGTGGTGGGTTGTCACCCTTTATTACTTTGGCCGAGAGAGCTCAAAGTGCTGCAAACTTAAGAAAACACATGCAAACAAATTTTCACAACGCAACCAAACACAGAGAAGGTGCATACACAGAAACGCACTGCAAACAGCACGGGCCACAACGGAAATGTTTCAGGGGGACCTCAAAAAGTGACGAACCCATCTGGGACCTGATTATTTGTTCCGTGGCTTTTGGTCAGAGCAGAGATGTTGTCGCTGAACTAAAAGGTGAGTTTTTTTTTATGTTTATTTTAACTACCAGGGGAGCTACCGAGCAAGTTTACTACATTAGAAAAGCCACATGGAGCTGATTATGTGATGCAAATGTCAAAATGTATTAGCTGTTATGCATTAGTATCAATGCACTGTGATAAACATGCTTTAACATCATAGTATTGTGGAAAAAAAACGTACTTTAAGAAAAAAGTAAAACAAAAACCCTCGAAAAAAAAATTTATTCGGTAATCTATCCCATAATATAATTTGTGTGAAAAATACTTTACCAGGAATCTTGTGAATCGTACAGCCTAGTCTCAGGGCAATTCATACATATTAAACGAGGTGGCTAATTCATACTAATTAATATGACCTCACACATACAAATTCATTCTGTACGATTTTTGCTGGTTTGTATGAATTTGTACGAATTACCTACACCTAACCCCGCCCCTGAACCTACCCATCAATGGGGTTTAGACAAATTGTACAAAATCGTGAGTGAGTGAGTTCATACGAGTTTGTACAAATTATCCACCTTGTTCGAATACATAATTGGTTGTGAGACTGTGTATGAACAGTTCTTAAGTGGATAGTTCTTTCAAAAATCAAAAATGATGTGATCATTTACTCCTCCTTAAGTTGTTCCAAACCTGTGAGGACAAGGATTGAGAACTGGAGGCTATTTTCTTCTTAGTCTAATAAACTTCAAGAACTTTCTTTTATTTATTTTTTACGTTTGAGGAATGGAATGATTCAATGAGGTCCTTCATGGAACCATAGATGCCAATAAAGAACCTTTATTGAGGCACATTTTTTTCAATGTTTCCATTCCCGCTTACATCCCAGATGTGAATGTAACTGATTTGTCCAAATCCAGGTGTCTTACTGAGGAAGATGGACGACTTTGGTTGACATCGGTGATTCATTGCCAACTCAGAGATGGTGACACATATCTGAATCACCAAGTCAGCAGTGAATAATAGGCTAATTTAATTTACACATGGCAAAATTCATGTCGCCCCTTAGGTAGAACCCTAATTTTGTGGTTAGCAGCTGTCATCAAATTTCTCTGGTCAGGTTACTACCCTTACCACAAAGACAAAGGGACAGGAAAGAGATCATCCCATCCTGTAGGATTATGACACTTTAATCAGGCTAATCCAGAAGACTCCTGAATTCCCACACAGGTGGAAATCGCACACCTATGCCCCATTCACAACGACAGACCTGTCCACACGCAGACGTATGTCATGGGAACACTCGGTCACCCACAGTGACACACTCAGACATTAGCGCCTGCTCTTTTGAAGTCAGTATAATTAACAGGTCATCTGATACACTATCAGCCCAAGAGGCTCTTGGTCTCAGAGGCCCGTAGTAGATCCATCAGTGGTTGCTAACTGGCTGCACTGTCAACAGTCTCAAGCCCTCCCATTATGACCCTTCCATGCCCCAGTAGGACGTGGGGTCAATTCTTAGGCCCACCACTTACCCAAAGATATACAATATCACATATGGTTTATTAGACGTTGTCGTAGTCTGTGATAAGTTATTCATGACTATGTGTGAATAAAAGATGACGACCTGCAAACTGGTGCATGTCACACAAATGTTAATGAGACAGACGTACAGCTGATGACTCACAATATGCATAATGGAGGACAATGACCGTCTACACCGAGGTGAGACTGACCTCGATAATAAAACCCACATATCCAGTCACAGTGCTAATGTTTGACAGAACACGATGAAGAGTGGAGTACAGTTTGTAGAGTGTTATAATGTTGATTTGCATGTTTCTAAAGCATGTGTGAGCTTGTTAATGTTCTAGATTTTGGGTTCATGCTACCTGGCACTCTTGCGAATGTGCAACTGACACAGAAAAGGAGAACTGTTAAATAAAGTTACAAAGTTGCAAACAACAAGTAGCTCCATACAGATGAAACACGGATGTCACATGGATTTTTTTAACAATGTCCTTACTACCTTTTTGCCTTGAACATTGTTATTTGCTATCTATGGAGAGTCATAAAGCGTTTGGATTTCATCAGAAATATCTTAATTTGTGTTTTGAAGATCTTATTACTTCTGAAGGAGTAATTAATAACATATTACATTTTTTAGGTGAACTATCCCTTTAAGTATATTAAAAGTAGTAAAAACATTTATATTTAGATTTTCCATCCATCCAAGAATCCTGGGAGGGGGAAAAACTGTACTGGTTAAGTACTGTTTTTAAGAAACATTTTTGAACAGCAAATTAGCATATTAGTTTGATTTCTGAAGCCTCTCTGAAAACCTCTCTGAAGAACAGCGAGGAACTGAGTGGCTGCCATCAGATGAATAAATTACATTTAATATAGTATTATATTATATAAACTGTATTTTTGAGCAGCTTTGGTCATCAAGAGACCTCTTTCAAAACCGTTTAAAACCGTACCTCAAACTTTTGAGTGGTATAGTGTAAATATTACTCAATTGTGCCTATTTATGACATATAAAAACGCTTTCAATGAAATTAGCCATAGCAATAGAAAGAAAGCAGCTGTTTTATTTCAAAGAAGTGGTTGAAATCATTCTTGACTTTTTAGAAAAACGAACAAAAGCGACTGCATTCTTTTATGATGTGTGTATATCCACAGTTGGACACTGTTAGTAGACAAATAAAATAAACTGAGACTGTGAAAGAGAGTTTTAAGAGAGTTTAGTTTATCAAAGTCCAGAGGCCCAAAAGTGGCCATAGCTGTAGAAACTCCTAATTTTAAAACCGATGATTGTTTATGGTGTGGTAATATCAAGTCAAACACTGAACAGTCTTCATTTTGCCATGATTTTCCTCATTGTTTCTCATAATTGTTGGAATTTTAGATTTGTCTATTGTACTCACTAAGTTTAAAATATGTATATATTTTTTCATTCTGTGTTTGCATAATGGTGAAATGTTCAAACTATGTCATTTGTTTGACCGCTCAAAGACACAAAATTGAGTAATTATAATTCATTTGTCAAACACAATCTCCTCGGACTACACATTGTACCTGATATCCGTGAAATCTCTCTGATGCGGTCAGTAAAAGTTCACAGCGGAGAAAAACACAGCGCTGAATTAGTGTCCGAGCTGTTTAGACATCTCCATCAAAACCTATGACAGACTATTTATTTCTTTTGAAGTCCCAGCTTATTCCTGACCTGTCAAAATAAGACTGATGCTTGGGAATGGGAAATTAGTTTTTGTTCTCTGAGTAGATTGGCGGGTGTGTTATTGATTAAATGGAGGTGGTCAGTGCCATTAAATAATACCTCATTCCCTTTTCATCTGTCCGTTACATTACCTGAAAACAATCATTTTGGCGACCTCCATTACTAATGCCAGCAGAATGTCTAAAAATGGGTGTAATTGTAATATATGATCGTAATATCCCATTGTAACCAAACGACTACCAAGGAACTTATGACTAGCGAGTTCTTTGTTTGATGTGGTGGACACAGCCAAAGGCTACAGCCATGAATCTGAGAAAAGACAGGAACGAGAGAGGAAAAAAGAGTTTAATCTACATTCACAGGTGTGTCACACCTTTGTTACCATCTCTGAAGTTCACAACGGAGTCTGAGACAAAGGCCAGAGCTCCATGTGCCCATTGTAGCCTGGAGAACAATACAGTGACTGTGACTTACTAATCCCTGTGGAGCGCTGACAGCTCAGGCCTGAAGCCACGCTAGGCCTCATCTTCGCTGAGAGCAGTGTCTGTGAACCACAGGGATGGGAACGGAGAGTATTTATAGTAGCCAAAATCTTGCCAAAAGGAGGGAACCAAAAGCCATTGTGGAAGAAAAATATTATCCCCATTGTCAACCTGTGGCCGTCATTGTAGCTTCACTTGATGGATGAGAAAGTATGTGTCTGGAGGGGAAATGGCTCAGTGCATGAAAGCTTTTCAGGAGATATTTGTAATGAAACTGGCCCATAAAGAAGAGAAAGAATTGCAGTTCGTATTTCATAAAGCAGGTGTCTGTTAGATTTTACTCACCTCACCCATCCTGGATGTACCTGTGACCCATAAATGACTACAAAAACATCTCAGTTTCAGGGCTGGGCAGTAGGTCAAGAGTTAGAATTGGAATTTGATTTGACTGGCCAAGCAAAACTGGAATTTGATTCGAAACTGAAGGAAGTGAAATTACTATTTGGTAAGCTCTGTGCAAATCAAGCATTCTTACAACTAATTTGGCAAATGTGTATATTTACTAGTGCTGTCAAATTATTAATTTTGATTAATTTTTGTTTACATTTTGTACATATAAATGCACACATACAGTACATATTTTGTAAATTATTATATTTTAAATTGTAACAAATTATTATATATATTAAATTATGTATATTATTTATATATTTATATTATCCTATGTATAAATATATTTAATATATAAACATATGTTGTTGTTTTTTTATAATACATACGCGCATGTGTTTGTATTTATATATAAATAATAAATATACTCCGTGCACAATGCACTAATATTTACATAAAAAGAATAGTTTACCCCCAAAAATTAACTTTTTTTTTTTTTTAACTAATATGGAAAACTAATTGAATTTGTCACAGTGTATGTGTTTTTATCCAAACAATAAAAGTCAAATTTTGTTTTGGACCCCATTGACTTTATATGGACAAAAACAGTTCTTCAGTGCACCTTAAAGTATTTTCTTTATATCCTTAATTATCAAATATTCAGACATTTCTATTATAAGCTCCATAAGATCTATACGTTCCAGACACATTTTACAAACATTTTTAGAACTTTTTAAGCCAACATTCAAAGATTGTCAAACCTTACTTATCTAATTAAAATTACACTTAAACACCCTTATGTTATTTCATCCTAAATTTGAATTACAATTCTACACCAAGTTTAGTACCTAAGTTCAAATGAAATTCCATAATTGAACTCGATCCTATTCTGAATGGTGCACACTGCAGCATAGTATATGTTCTGTACTGGAACTGTTTTTCTGTTGCATCGGCTATTATATTTTGGGCCATCTCCATGTTGTGATAACCGACACTTGGAACTTTTTTCACAGGTGACATTATTCCCAAACACACCTTAGCCCTGGAGAATAGCAAAATGTGTGGCGTTGTGAACAACAATGCCCTTCAGAAGCTCACCTAAACCCTTTTGTTCAGTCCACAATGACTGCGGTTCCCACCCTTTTCTTGTAAACAGCAAGAAAAGAATAACGCATACCTTGCAAGAAAATATCAGTATCCTGAATCACACTCCTAATCAGGCCGTAGCATAAAAACACTCAAGGACGCTGCCAACGCCGCCCCTCGAACTTCGCAAATAATCGAGAAAGAAAGGACTGAGTGGGCAAAGAATCAATAGGAAGAGGGGAATATCTGATGAAATGTTTTCTTGTCAGTGCTCACCCTCATCACCCCTCCCTTCCCTGGTTTGACCTTCCTCTCCGAGCACATCCAGCCACAAAGAGACTCCATTCTCTCGGGAGATAGAGCGCCTTGCTTTTGTGCAGAAACTCTATCACCTGCCTAAAAGAAAACTGTGTCATCTCCCCCCTCCAGCCCAGCAGGAAGGCTCCAGCCAAGCAGATCACACACCCAGTAATATTCGTGGTGACCTTCAGCGAGCCACCAAACTTTCTCACAGCCTGCCATGTTTCATGATGCTACATATTGGATGTAGCTGTGGATTACACTGACCGCAGGGTAGGGACTTGGCTCTGTGAAAAGAAAGCCATCTTCAAAGAAAGAGTGTGGCCAGGGTCTGTTTTGCCAGTGTAAACAAACAGCTTTCTATTATATGGCTTTCTAGAATGCTGGATTCTGATTGGCTGGTCATATCATCAGGTCTGTCAGGTGATTAATCTCATTTTTTTATTTTAAAACTTCTTGACGTTTTATAATATTACTTGTTTTATCTAGGTTATTCTAATTATGGTGTGTCTATATTGTGTAATGTAATTACACACACAAACACACATACACACACATATATATATATATATATATATATACACACACATTACAAAAGATAAGTTTGTCAAGCGGTTACATTTAATTTTTTTATCAAATTAATTATTTTACATTGCTTTCATACATTTTATTTTTTTATTTTCTTAGTGGAAGCCTTAGATAATATGCAGGAAAAATTATAAAATAATTCCAAACGCACAATCAAAATGACATTGTATTTATTTGAAGGCATTGTAGGAAAATAAGGTAAAAATGTTAACTAAAAAGTATCAATATACTTTACCGGATGACTGATTATGGTACATTTAAGACAATTGTTTTGTGTTTTGTTATGATTAAAAATGCAAATGAGGCATTACATTTGCAAATATTTGCATACATTCCCAGAACAGAAATCTGAACATTTGGTTAAGGCTTCATATTGTTAACATTATAAAGTGTTTTTACAAAGGGATTTTGGAAATACATTGACATCACTCCACATGCAATGATATATGAATGCACAACAAACAAATATACCAACAAACCACTTAGTAAAAGTTTTAGAATATAGTGCTCAGTGCATAAGAAAAAAGTATTTTGAAAAAGAATCTTTAAAGACATGTACTTCAATCAAATTGGACTATGCTGCAATTATGCATGCCATTGGTAAGTGTAGTGATAGCAATATTTGTTTTACAAATTATGGTTCTTTTTTCTCAAATTCTTGAGATAAAGCAAACAAGACATGATTAAATGACCTACATGTTTTGACTGAAACCAAAATAAAGCAGATGCTTAACTGATAATCAAAGTAACAGGCCCCGTTTAACATTTTCTTCCTCCGTGCTGTTGAGTGAAAAGATATTAGATAACAAATAAGCTCAGAATGTCTTTCATATCCTCAAAGACTGTTCTTTGAATCTTGGCCCGCCGTGGGTTTGCAGTAAGTGCATTTGGTTAAACTACAAAGAAAGCCTCAGTGAACTTCGCTGTTTGGCTTCGGACCTACAGTTCCTTCCTGTTCATGGAAATTTTGTCTCTGAAATGTGTTTTTGGTACACCAAAAATTGGACTTCCTTATGGGTTAATACCCGAAAACACAGCTCCATATTAATGCAAAATGCGTTCCACCTGAGAAAAGGAAGGCTATACAGAGTATTTCAAGAATTTAATTAAATCTAGTAGATATGTTTGCTCTCCATACAAACACACACCAGCGGGCCGATAGAAAAGCAGTTTGCTAACTTTAGCGTTTACTAAAATAACCTTTCATTATTCGGTGTAAATTAGGAAAACATCAAGGTTAAAACGAATTACAAGAAACTTGACAGAGAGTGAGAGAGTCAAAAGGTTTTGTAAATGAGGCGGATTTTGGCGTATTGTGGATCAATAGCGACCTCTGCTGACTAAGTACAACCAACGTTTAGAATCAGAATCCTAATCGAACTAGAACACTCTATTTTTCACTCTATTCGTATTTTTAATATAAGCATATATTTATTAGTTTGAGTATGATATCCAGCACAAATCATAAAAAATTAGAAAATATATAGGCAAATAACCGAAAATGACATTTGATCTTCAAAATGTAGAAGTAACCTAATATTAAACTTGGCTGCTTGGCCGCCATTTATTAAAACGAATAAGCAAATGTATGTATTTATAAATATCAACCATTTTTGAATCATTTACTGAGACCCCTTTTATAAGATCACGTGGCCAGAAAGCTCTCTCACCACTAGATGGAACTATTAATTCTCCTTAAGATTCTCCTATTAAGATTCTCCTTGTCTATTAGTCTTAAATTCTAAACTGTTTTTTAGTCAAACGATGCGTTAAATGCGCATGAACACTTTGTACTGTGTATTGAATACTAGGGCCTAAGTGTTCTACATTCTAACTGCGTTCTGATAGTGTAATGATATATTATAACAGGTAGAAGAGGATGACATATCACGGTGGTTTATGAAGTCAGATAATGCTTTCCTCATTGTAAGCTCGGCGAACCCCAGAACGCTCATCCAGCGCAGGAGCGGCGGAGAACGTGAGAGTCGTTTCTGAGCTGTCCTTGCCTGACAAAGTGCTTCATCTCCTGTGAGACTCCCTCAAGGAAACAGTTCAGTGTTCTGGGAAACTAACAGCTCGACAGCTGCAATCCTCCCACAAACGTGATGAAAAGTCGTCTTCCCTTTTCAAACCGCACACATTCTAACGACCACATGGGCACAAGCTCACATTTGGGCTTTCTGCAATTTGGAAAATAGTAGCCTATTTTAGGGCACCAACTTTAAGGTGATAATATCTGACGTATTTAATAAACAGCCGCACAAGCGGTTAAGTATGCTAACGTTAGTCTGGCTAAACCGTTTACGTAGGCCTATTTAAAATGTTACACTCTGAGGACTTTATGACATTTAGTTATAAATACATTCATCAAGTATTCCCAGAAAAGTGACGTTTACACGTAATACAGTTCTAACAAACTTAATCAGCAGAAACTATTGCCTAATTTGATTCAACAGGATACATGAGGTCCCAGCTAACACAGAACATTCTTAGAACTGGTTATGAACAAAGTTCTTTCACAGTTATGTAGTATTTAATAACATTTCAAAAACGTTAGCATAGCGTTCATGGGATGTTTTAAAAATTTTTTAGTTAGACATTATCTAGCACAGCACTACTGAACTCTTCGACTGTTCCTTGTCTGTTTGATTATGTCAAATTTATCTTATCTCACATCTGTACATGTACAAACTACTACTACATTTACTGTAAACATTACTCTGTTGTAAAGCTGCTTTGTAATGATATGTATCATGAAAAGCGCTATACAAATAAATTTGAATTGAATTTAAAAACAATGTTATTCTGACTAGTTTCAGATAGTCTTAGTGAGAATATTAAAAACTAGATTTGACACATTGGCTAGTTCTAAAAGAAAATGTTAACTTAGGCTAATTTTCTCCAATGTTCATTTAACCAAAAAAAAAAAACGTTAAAAATAATGTTTTCATAATGAGAATATTTGCAAAATGTTCTTAGAATGCATTTTTCTTAGATGCATTATTATGCATCAAGGTCTTAAAGTTGAGCAATTCATTCAGTGATAATGTAAAGCACATGAAAAAAAAAAACAACAGAATAAGCCACAAATATCACATTCATAAATGAACTTAAACACATTTTGAAGCATAACGTACTGTATGTGGACACATGTCAAGACATCAAGCATATTTTGTGTACTATTCCATCTAGCCTTAATTACACAGTTCATGTTGCTGCTTGGTAAAAAATAACATTTATTTTTAAATGACTGTTGAATGATTCGAAAATTTACAAGTGCCTTAAAGCAATAAAAATGATTTTCAGTGTTCTTCCCTGGCTATGCAAGCTGGTTTTAAGCTAAATACAGACAGCATTTCAAATATTTCAACACATAGAGTAATATCTGTTTTTGCTTACATAAAAAAACATCAGGCTATATAAAGACAGATTTGTGTGCAATGACTCGTGTTTAACTCGTAAGTCCACATGCAGTTGCATTCATTGCATAATGTCCATTGATGTAAGTTCAAAGTAAGTGCATGAGTACAGATAGTAAAAAGAGAGAGAGCGAGAGATGGAGGGGGATAAAAGACAGAGGTGCCAGATGTTTATGCTGTAGCTCCACATAGTCTGACCGCTGCTGAAATGTCTTTGTTGTCCTCTGATCGTGCTGAGACCACAAAAGGCCAGGTCTGTGGAAAAAGAATAAAAAAATCAGCCACACATTGCTGGTGGATTGGCAAAAGATGCAGATGCGAACACATGAAAAGTTTAGTATAGTATTACTTTTATTTTGAAATATTTATAGGATTTATTGTAATATTACATTATTGATAGGCTAGCTAACAGAATAAAAAAAATAATAATCAATATATGAATAAATATTCTTCAGGTTAACTTGATAAATATCTCTGTGAATAAATAAAATCTATGATAAATAAAATTGAATGCTAAATTAACAAGATAATAAACGATATGCTCATTTTATACACTAAATATAGTATAATATCTGAAGTTGTATATAACTTTAAGTTAAACATCTGAAAATGTTATTTATATTTATTACTGAATATTACAAATATATATATATATATCCACATGGTTAAACTTTATTTTAAGGAGATTAATTATACATTTAAGTATTGAGCTATATCAATTAACTAATTAACTACATGTGCTTACTATATGGTTAGGTTTATGGTTGTTTGCATGTAATTATGCATAAATAACATATTATTATAATAGTAAGGACAAGTAACATGGACACCTTCAAAGTGTTATCATCCACATTAATACTTAATCTAGCATATGAATTGTTGAGTAAAATCTGTTATAATTTTTAAGTAATTTATGTAAGTATTATTTAAGTATTATTTAATAATATTTTTGCATTCACCTATAAACTAATATACGTATACATATATTATATTATTGGTATTTATTACAGAATAATACATTTTTTATATTTAAAATCAGTATTATTCATGTGTAGCATTAGTATATGTCATATAATTCTTATTCAGGTATATTCATAATTGAGTGTTTACCATGTATCTAATAGTAATACCATAGTACTAATAATGTATCATGATATGATACGATTATATAAAAGCTTACGTTTTGTTTGTAGTATACCTTTTTTTATGTTTACAAAAATGTCATATAGATGATGTATTTAACGCTGAGCAATAAATCTTCTCGAGCAGATGGAAGCGTATAAAATCCTGTGACAAACTCAACAACACTCACTCATACCAAGTTTACAGGATGCACAAAGCTGTTCTCGTATCTGTCCTCCTGCAGGAGCTGTCTGAGGTGAGAAATGTAGCTGGATGCCAGACGCAGCGTGTCCAGCTTTGACAGTTTGGTGTCTGCCGGTACCCACGGCAGACTGGTCTTCAGCCGCGAGAAGGCTTTACTCAAGACCCTCATGCGTGCCCTCTCCCTGGCGTTAGCTGCGTTTCTCTGAGACTGTCTGCCATCCTTCCCCATCTTCAGTTGCTGCTTGTTGTTGTTGGCAGAAGCACGAGGTTGTTTGGTCTTTGCTTTCAAACTGTCATCGATACTAAACTCGTCTTCTGAGTCCTCTAGAGAACGCGTGTCCATGTGAGTGATTGACAGCTCCTGGAGATCTTCAGGATCACTCACCGAACCCGTGGACATCTCGACCGCACCTGCTTCAGAGTTTTTCCTGTCTGTAAATTCAAAGCAACAGGTGCTCCCTTAATTTCAAATCTCTGAAAAAGAAGCCCTGGCGCATTAATACAAGGCCATTATTTTAAGTCATTCAGCATCTTCTGAATGTAAATGGATGTTAAATGTGTCTGGCAGGGTGTATATTCTGCCAGTCTTCGCTGAGCATCTCAGAGTTTGTCCTGCGGTGTCCCGAGCACATTTAAGGTTTGGGGTTTGGCAGGGTCACTCTGGAGCAGGCATTTCTCCTCCCCTTTTCCCCATCTAAGTTTTGGCAAGACGACTTGACACAGTGGCACTGACAGCATATGCTGCATGAATCCATGGACTCTACCATGAGATTTTCAACTGCACTAAATAAAACAGCCTGCAGATCTGGTGATTTATTGGTTTATTATTATTTATTTATAAACTATTTATTCATAATCCTTCAGAAATAATTCTAATATGCTGATTTGGTGCTCAAGAAACATTATTGTTTAGTATCAGTGTTGCTGCTTAATATTTTGGGGATACATAAATACACTGATATTAAAATAGATAAGAAAGGAATTATTCATTAAGGATGTATTAAATAGATCAAAAGTGACAATTAAGGCATTTATAATTTCACATAAGATTTTGCTGTTCAGTGAACTTTATGTCCATCAAAGAATGCTCAAGAAAAAAAAAAAAAAGGTTTTTACAAAATTATTAATCATTAAAAGTTTTTTTTCCTCTTTTTTTCCCCCCAAAATTAATAACGATACAAATTTTCATTAAAATCAAGCACCAATAATAACTGAAAACTCCAAATCAGCATATTATAATTATTTATGACAGATCATGTGACACTGAAGACTGGAGTAATAGCTGAAATTAAATTGATGACAATTCAGCTTTGCTGTTATAGGAATAAATTAAATTTGAAAATATATTAATACAGAAAACTGTTATTTGAGACTGTAATATTTAAAATATATTTTTATTAAATCAGCATATGAGGTATAAAAAAGTAATATATAAAAAATGTATTAAACATTTATTTAATATTTATTGCAAATTCTGAATACATGCACATAATATGCACACACACACACACACACATATATATATATATATATATATAGATATAAAATATTTAATAAATATATATTTAATATTTAATAAAATTTATATACTGGTAACATGGTTACATTAAATGCCTATATATTATTTACATTTATTTATTTTTTATATTTATATAACTTGATTTATACATCAGTGTATGAATTAAAATATTAAGAAGCCAGATTTAAACCCAAATATTTTCATATCGGTTATGTAATTAATTCTTAAATCATTACTTTTAATTTTCACTTCACATTACATTTATTAATTGAATATAAAAAATAAATTGTTTAAGTAAAGAATAGTAAATATAAAATGTGTAATAAATTAATTACTGTAAATCAAATTAAAAGGCATTCTCTAAAACAACCTGCTTTACACTACTGTACTGTAACCCAAACCAACCTAGCCGCACTTCAATTAAATTATTTAGTGAAAACATTGTGGAAAACTTCAGTTTCTTATTTCTCCAGTTCAGTGGTCACCCACGGTCCACTTAAATGCCTTTTCCCACATGCTCTTAAGCAAATAGAAATGTCTGAGGGCTTATCAAACGTTCTTAATCCACTGGCCATTTCACAGAGATATTGGGTTTCTGCTTGGTTAGAGCGCTCTCACACACACTCGCTGCACATTGGCCACAGCTGTCAGCACTTTACATTACATCTGCAGGACCCTGTGGGTGAAGGAGAAATACACATGTTGACATTCTTCACATGATCACACCGTGCTCTCATTTGTCTCTCTTATCATGCAGAAACATGTAAGCATTGCACATGCCTGGCAAATGAAAATGATTTTTGTTTCATTATACTTGGCAGATGTCTGTTCAGCTGTCTTGTAGAAAACTTTGTATAACTGCCTCTCCAGTGGGGCCTGCTCATATTGGCGATTGAATGACGCATCAAAGTGGGCCATAGTTATTTTGGCATATAAAGAATCATTTTCCACAAAGAAATGATGATTAATAACATGTAGGTTAAACATACATATAAGGACTCTTCCCACGTAATCTGATTATCGCCAGCTCTCAAAGAAGATATACTGTAGCCACATTTGATAAGATGCATTAAAAATGTATCTGTATATCTCTCTGCATAAGATGTGTATGCAACATCATTCGTATGACCATACATGAAGAGCGAAATTTCCTAAACCAGAAACCGAATTTCCCACAGCTGAAAATTTCTCAGCAACTCACAATATCTCTCGGTCAACTCGATATGTATGAGTTTTCATTCCCGCCTAATGAGTGTGAAATGAAGATTTTATATTACAGTGGTCACCCTCGGCCAACAATTATCCAAAAGCACAGCTGACTCGCATGCTCCATTTTTTTGCAGAGGATACATGCCAAGTGAAGACAGCTTTGGAATAATCTACAACAAACTGTTTATGCTTCCTGCTCTGTAGAATTTAAGATATTCATTCTTTTTGTAAGAGCCATTCACACAAAATACCTTTTTGTGCACCATTTTCAATAAGTAAACATGTTTTAGTCTGAAGTATTTGCACACATCTCGTAGCGACTTGACAAGTAAGCATGAGCACTGTTTTCTACATTTAAAGTTGAAGATATATTTGTCTGCAACATCTTGCATTTTTCCACCATCTGGCTAAATAATTCTAGTGGCATTTATATCGTGAACCATTCCAGCACCTCATCAAGTTGAACTGGGCATGTTTAGAACCCATGCAGTGATACAATATTGCACATATTATATGTTTTTGCATTGCACTTTTGTTTTTTGTTCATGACAAGCATTACTCCTCTTGTTCTACTTTACTTGTTCTTGTTCTAGTATGATTCGAACCTAGTGCGCCTTTTGAGATCAGGGGAGTAAGGTTTACCTGCTAAGCTCTTGCCAGCTAGCCTCTGTTACACTTGCCCATCCGGGTCATGGCACCAACATAAGCCCGTCGGTTTTTCTCCCCTCATTCTTGTTCCAAGTGGGATTCGAACACAGGTCTACAAAAGTTTACCTGTGCAGCTCTTACTAGCTGGCCTGGTAACACACTTTCTATTGTTTACTTGTACAATTGAACTTGTACAGTATTTAAGTATTTTACTCATGCTGATTATCGGCTCAAAACATACTAGTACTCAACATCTGAAGCCCAAAACACACTGCATGATTTTAGTGATCTTGAAGGCATAAGAGCTTAGGTTTTAGTGCTAAGTTGCATTGATTTCATGTTGCATTCTTATTGGTTGGTCAGTCAACGTGGAAAAAAAATTGTATAATAGATTATTAAATAAAATTCAGTGTAACAGAAAAAATGATAGAGCTATTATGTAGAGCTATTATAGAGCTATTATATATAACTGCAAAAAGAACTGCACGTTTTTGGGCTAAACCAGTTGCCATAGTTTGATGACAGTTTCCAGTTTAGCATTAGCCTGGCTTCCACGACTTTAAAGCTCATAGGAGCTTAGTCTGGCCTAGCTACCCGCCTTCTGGGAGACGGGCTTAACCTGCGTCCATTAGATGCCTCTGTATCCTACTGGACGAATCTACAACCAATCAGACCACTCATTCTGATGAAAATGGAACCTGAAACCACCGTAACCAATTGTGTATGTGTGTGTGGGGGGGGAGTGATTCCCACTTTTGACCATCCGGACTGGGAAGGGAAATGCTCTAAAACGGCAGCTGTGCCAGATTAACTTTGCTCGCGAAATAAAATGTAGCATCACAGGAAGTATGGGCGGGACCAGGCTAGTTTAGCATGGCAGGTTGGGGACAAACGTGGGAGTTGTGTGGAGGTGCAGAACATCATAGAAATTTGGTCAGATTACCATATCAAGTCGCAACTTTCTAAAACTCACAAGAACAGCGCAGTCTTCTTATTGTTGAGTAAACAGCTTAGGGACAGGGGGTTTAACAGATATGTGGAACAGTGCTGGGTTAAGGCAAAGAAACATAGGACTTTTCCCGCAAGCTCCTTCTGACCAATCGAAAAGCATGTTAGGGTATGCGTTCAAAGACACATCTGGCCTACAAGTGAAGTGGATGTTGTCATGTCACTGCATTTTGGTTCATTTCAGCTGGTCCAGAGCAAATGGAACCAAAATGGCTGAAAAATATAAAGCTACAATATATAATTTTTTGATTTTGGTCCGAAACTGAACTACAGCACCATTAAACATCCACATCAGCCAATGCACTTGTGTTTGCATAAAACAGCCTTGTTGACAAGTTTGGGTGAGTAAAGTCAAAACATGCTCTGTAGATAGCGATATATCTTTCACTGTAGCAGAAAAGTGCTATGCAAGCATGTTGGATTAAAGAGTACATATATTTATTCCATAATTTTGTAGTAAGGAAAAGTTTCTAATAGCTGATACTTAGTGAAACTAAGTAGCCAAGAAGATAGCTTAGTGCAGTAGCTAATTACTGTGCTGTAATTACACCACTGCTCTCCTTTCACCAAGATAACTTACGTTCTAAAAGGCACAGTTACAGTTTCTCCACAAAATGCAGGCCAAATCAGGTATTTACCGTAGAAATCTGAAATTTCACATTCTGAAATCTCCTTGAGGAAATCCTTCACCTTTGCATATAATTTTCGCTTACATTGATTCCTACTAAAATTTCTTGATTGAAAAAAAACGTGACCACACCATAAATGTCATTGTACAACACCACAGTGGGAAAATGTTTCGCAATGAGAACCATTCTGCCCACTGGTGGAAAACAGGCTTATAGTTTTCATAGTCTTTATGACTGATAAGAATCTCTAGAAATCTGCAGATGGATATTGCATAACACATATTAGCAACTTCAGTGACCTGCATTTTCTTCCGGTATGAGACTTATTCAAGGACACATTAGCATATTTTACATAAAAAATATCTGCTTGACCGATGGGAACCTGTTGCTCTGAGCTTGCATCTCTTTGAGGGAAAATCTTCAGGATCAAGACGCCTTAGTATAAAGTGTAAGCAAACAAATGTATGTGAAGCAGCAACAGAGGCACCTTTCATAGCATTTTAACACTAATCTCTGCTTTAAACAACTGTGTGAGCACATCTTTCCCAAGCTTCCACACAGAGACTAATTACATGGGAACAATGCTGCCCACGTTGTTTTAGGTCAGAGCTAACATGAGAAATGTGCAGTTGTCTGTCGGTAAGCGTGTTAAGGGTCGTAGTGTGGGCAGTGGCTCTTTTCCTTCATTCTCTCCCTCTGTTTTGTGTGAATGAGTAAGCGGGACAGGTGCAGGCCTATGACATCAGCTCCTCCCCTGGTTCCCATGGTCACCACGCTCTCACAGCTGCAGTGTAAAACAAATGGCATGTAACAGCATCAAAACGGCCATTAGGAAAATCAATACGCTCCCATTTTAGTCAAGCCTCCCCTTGCATTGAATCAAGCACATTTAATTGAATGATATAAGTGGCTGAAGAGTGAACTATCCATTTGCTTCCAGTTAGAGCCTGACTGTGATGGGAGTGAATTTCACAAAATCAAAGGAATTTGTAGATAGATTTTGCCTGGGATGGATGCGTTTTCGTAATTCTTCAGAAGAACATACATTTAAAAAAATATGTATATTTTTTGTACGCAGCAAATATGCATATTATGATTATTTCGGAAGGATCATGTGACACTGCTTTGTCATCACAGGAATAAATTACATTTTTAAATATAATGAAATTGAAAAAATACATTTAATTGCAGCAATTTTACTGCCATTACTGCATTTTTTTAAATGAAAATATGTAACTTAGGTGAACAAAATAAACTTTATTATGAAAATCCTAATTATTCCAAACTTGTATTTATTATTAAGTTTTAAAAATAGTTATCATATTAGTAAGGTACCTTAGCAACCACATAGCAACATCCTACCAACCAATATGAGTACCTTAGCATCTATCAATAGTGCTGCCAAAGTAATTGCTATTAGTCACATCTGAAATAAAAGGTTTTGTTTGCATATAATTAATTTGTGGGTTCTATATTTATTATGTATACAAAAATATCACACATACAATATAAATTTAGCAAATATTTACTTGCATTTACATGTCTAGATTTACATTCATATAATTACATGTATTAATAAATTTAAATATATTTAATATATAAAAATAACCAAATCTATCCATCTAACTATTTATCTGTCTATCTTTTTATAACTTATAGCTTTCTCATGCCATCTTCAAAGATTGTCTTGACAAACGTTTTTATAGTTATAGGCTAATAGCATTAGTATTGCAGTAATGCACAAACGTCTTTTCATTAGATTTAATTATGGATACATAAATCTTTACTTTAAGCAGATTTTAATATGGGCATGTTGCACTCAAAAAAAAAATGACTCTTTGAACTAACTTAACTCAGTTAAGTAATCATGCATCCTCGGTTCCGCACAACCAACTTGTGTTTTATTTACATGAATGGATTTTGTTTGATTTATGTGAAATTGTTGCTTCACTATAACCTAATCCAATTACGTTTAGAGAAGAAAGCATTTTTTGTAAGGACAAAATCACAATTTGTGTGTCACCGTTGCAGTGGTCAGTGTGTGCTTTAGTTGGGCTCTTGACCCTTATATAAGTAGAATTAATGTTGTTTTGGCTGCTGTAACGACCAGACAAACCAAGAGCAAACTCATCAGGTGATGATAATATGATATTGCTTGTTTTGTTTTTTTACAGTCTATTATCTGTGTTGTATGTTCTTTATTGACAATGGCAGCCTTGTGATTGCAGCTGAACACCCTGTAGCCACACATTTTGAAAGGATTTCTTTTAGGCTCTCCTGATCCAAAAAAAAAAAGAATGGTTCTGTGTTGCGCACACACAGGCATCAAGAGTCAGCGTATGAATCTCAACAATGGTGACCATCAAATGCTGCAGTGCATTTTGAGAGCCACCAACAGAACAGCCGATAAGAAAATGTTAGAAAAACGCAGGGTATTTATCTGATGAATCTGCTGATCAAATCTGTGATATGGAATGATGCGAATACTCTGTGACTAAGATCTTTTTTATATCTGTCTCGCTGAGATCTGAGTGGTGGGTGTGAGAAATGCTGCTTACCCTTTGGGGGAGGAAGTGATGTATCTGGGCTCTGTAAACTCCTAATGCTGTGAAACACTGACCAGATGACAGATGAGAATTGCAGTTTATTTCTCATTTGCCTCCAAAACAGCCTGACTGAAGTTCGATATCAGAAAAACCGAGACTTGAAGAACTGAGGTGGCCTGGAAACAGTATTTTGCATTCAGTTTATTTTCTTAAAATGAAGGTTTTTCATGCATCAAGCACATGCACTGCAATAAAGACAGGTTTGGTATTGCTTAAAGTGACCAAATCTAAAGCAAATCCATTCCATCTGGATATTGCGATCCTTGTCATCAAATTTACTACATCTCATGATGTCCATGCAAAATCACAAAGTGATTTTTACAGTGCTCCAGCCATGCAGGTGCATGACTTAATCTACTCCTAACTTGAGTGACTTGTTTAAGTCTGTGAAATCACCGTTGGCAATCTGATCAACAAGACGGTTTTACGTATATAATGCAGCGTTCATGGGAATCTCATCATGAAGTAGTAGTGGATATACTAAAAAGAAAGAAATGTAGGGTTCCACACTTGTGCTCCCCTTTGGCAGAACTACTGATAACAAAGAGTCTCAGGGTTACTACATCCGGGCACGAGGCCAAAGGAAATGTACATGCTAATTCTTGTACTCGACCGATGTGATAAATCTATATGTGATGCATCACAGAGTTTCAAGTCTTAAGTTTGCATTAGAAGCTTGTCAGTGCATTAATTCCAAACGCTCTTCTCATTTTCAGTACTGGTGCTATAAGATCTTCATTATGTCTCGAAGCATTGGATATCATTCAAACACTTCTCTTCAGAGTTCAGTAAAAACTTAAAGTGGATTTAATAGACTGACTCATTTCTATACAGTAAGTGTATAACTTACATTATGAGTTTATGATTACACATTTACACTTAATCAAATAAGAAGAACAACTACATACTGTACTAAATCACAACAAAATAGAGCTAATATAAGTAATGATGGCTGGGTATGTATACACAAGATCATTTTTAATATCACTTCTTTGCCCTAATAGCTTGCAGCAGCGGGACCCACTTTGACCTCTGAGATGAGGAGGAAGTGGGCTGTTTCAGAGCTGTAGGGTTATTTGGGCCGTCGTATTCATCAGCCTCAGAAGTGATTTCCATCTTCTGCATGATCAGCTTGAGCAGGTTATGCTGTTTCTCAAGCAAACAGGACATCACTTTCAACCTGAAGGGAAGAGCGGATCAAATGAAGTAGGTCTGATAACTTACATAAGCTCATACGAGAATAAAAAAGTAAATGAGGCAACCTCCGCATTATTTCAATAATGCTTGTGTTATGACTCTATGATTCTATTTCAAATAGGATAATAGTAAAATATGTAATCACTTCTACTTGTATCATACGAAACTCTCTAAAAGTAAGGTAGGTGAGATATGTGAGAACTGTTCCATTCATTTTTGAATTGCTAAAAACATGACAATTGAAATCCAACTGAATTTAAATTGATGTTGCAATAAAAGACATAATTGCTTAATGAATTTGAATATGTAGTTGATAGTGCATTATGGCTAATGAACACTAGAGGCTGCTCTCCCACAAGTCTGAAAGGTTTGTGGTAGTGTTGTTTTAGTATTGATGATATACTATTTCAATAGTAGTACATGTTTTGTTGCTTTTGGGTTAGGGTGACCAAATTTTAGGGGGCAGCATGCATGCAGTAGGTGTATATGAGGGGTTTGGGGTCTTGTTGGGTTTGAGGTGGGGTTAAAGTTTTGAAAAACTGCATAAATTACATTTGACTGCATTGCTTGTATTAAAACATTTTGCATCCTACCTATGTTAAAACTGTGGTAGCTATCAAGTGTTGTGAAGGATTTTCACTTTTGAAATCAAATCCTTTATGTAGCTCTAGTTGGTGTTCCTGAGTAAACGCACAACAAAGAGATCACCTGTTCTTTTGTTTGTGCAGCTCTCTCTCCAGAGACCCTCCCTGCCGCGAGCAGAGGTTCAGACGGGTGCGAACTGTGTTTTGGATCTCACCATCAATGAGCACCTGCATCAGCATTTTCTGTTTAATAAATGAGTATCATAAAATACAGTATTAATATTCCTTCCTGCTTTCATGGCATAAATGTACCATGGTGCACAATTACTTGAAGAATATTGTGTTATGACTTCAAAACAATATTAATATGCTGGGATATTTGAAAACAGATGCTTCTGAATGTTAACATCACACATATCTAGCTTCTATTCATAGATATTTATAAACAGTAGGTTTGTCTGGTAACTCTGAGAGTACAGAGATGTACATGAGAGGCAAGGAGCTCTGGTTTGAATCCAGTGTAACTACGGTTCAACAAAACAGTCCAAATGTGTGTAAAAGTAAGTTGAAAAGGCACAACAGCATCAGCAAATGCATCTTATATTAGTTTTGTATTTGCTAATAATGTATTTAGGGTTGGATTTGGTGTAGAGCATATTTCCAACATGATAGAGCATTAACTTAAACAAAGGTGCATATTTTCATGAGAACGGGTTATAATATTCACTCAAACGAAAGTTTGTGTGGAACCAGTGTAGGAATAGCATTTGTCGATAGACAAACCTTGCATTTATTGGGATAGATGGTAATAGATGGTTTGTCCACTCGCTTCAGGAACCAGTAAGGTAGCTTCTCCTCAAGAGCAGTGTGAAGATCTATCTGTAATAAAGTGCTTTCTTAATTAATGTGATACACTAGATGTAATAATTATTATAACTTGTCTCTAATCTTACTAGCTTGAATAAAACAATTTTGAAAATTACTATACGTCAATTAGAGATATCCAGTCTGCTCACCTGCATGGCTATCCTCTTCAACTCAGCATTTCTCTGTACCTCTGCGATATCTCCTACTGCCAAACCAATCTGCAATGTAATTTAGACAAATTAGCCTAATACCTCCTAACAAATTGCAGACATCATTAACAATAATAGCTGGCTTCCAGCAGGCCAGTGTTGAGTGTCCTACCATTAGGTTCATGAGAAGAATAGGCATGAGAAGCACAAAGAGCACAAAAATAAAATAGGTGACCCCAGGGAACGCCATGCGGCTATTTTCATAAGCATTCAGAAATGTGCTCTGGTAGTTCAGCTCTCCTACTGTCATCACAAACGTCTGAGCTAGAGCAAGGCTGATGGAGCTGAATTCATCCTGTCGAAAGCAGAAAACAGTAAACATCATTATCAAACTGAACTGATTTGCCAAGACTTGACAGGTCTGTCATGCTGGGTTGATATGATCTCTCTGTTTGGACTTGCCTGGTGGAGCATCAAAGCATAGAAGGCCAATCCAAACGCGAGTAATAAGAAGATAAAGAGAATCATGATGCACACCAGGGTCCTAACGATTCCACCAAACATCACCACGTAAATTCCAATGCGCTCAAACCTGCCGTGTGATAAGGGCAAATGAGAAGTCAGATGTTTAACACAATCTTTTTAGACTATTTTTCAAAAATAAATGACAAATTAATTAATTAAATGCTAAAAATGGCTTTATTTATCACACTGTAATGTGTAGTATGAAAATGGATTTCATTTTTATTCATTTTTAGATTTGCAAAATACTTCACAGTGCTAATAAATTATTACTGGATTGTTACATATGTGTAGTTTACAGAAACATTACAGCTGTACCTACACTCTTTTTACTTACTACGTACACATCCAGTTACTATACGTAGTCATTAGGGACACAGTACAAAGTGGGGCTAAATAGTTTTTGAAGGATCATGTGACACCAAAGGGATTAATTTACATTCTAAAATTAAAATAGAATAGGAATACCACACTGTAAAAAAAAATGCATAAATTTTACGGTGAAAAAACAGCAACTGTGGTTGCCTGAATTTGACCATAACAACGCTTTAATTTTTTTTAATGGTTTTAAGTTAAATTTACAGTTAAATACCATAATTTCATTAACTGATATAATGTTAATATACCAACCTATTAAAGTACTGAAATCTGTTTTGTACCTTTGAAATACACTGATAACCACCAAATGCAGGTGGTGATGAGAAAGTCACGATGAACCTCAATGTCAATGCCAGTTACACAAACACTAAGCACCATAATGGTGAGACTCAAACTAAAATATGCAATAAACATTAATTTAACAACATTACATGTAACATGCAGCCCTAATAAACATATGTGACAAGAAAAAACTAAAAAGAAATATAGTTATTTTAAAAGAAAAAACATGAAATTCAAACAAAATTTTAAATGCAATGGGAATTCTGTTAATGTCAGTTTACGGTTTTTCCCTGTAAATTTTACAGGAATTTACCATTAACTATGTAACAGGTTTTTACAGCAGCATTGTTCACCGTTAAAATTACAGCAGTTTTTTTAGAGTGCATTATTTTTAATTATACTACTATTTCACAATATTACTGTTTTAACTGAATTTTAAATCAAGTACTTTAGATGCAGCACTGGTGAGCATAAATGACAAAAACACCGGGAAAAAACCCTAAAAATCTTTGACTATCTTTGAATATCAAAATATTAGTGTTTTTTAAATATAATGATACGGAACAAAAAAACATGCACAATATCAAATATTGACTGATATTGACATATCTATAAAAATCTCAAACATTGGCTAATAACCCATCTATACATTTTGCATTGCTTACGGCATATACACTACATACAATTTATAGTACTTAATTGTATTAATCAACATATCATGTACTGTAATTAATGTGATTAGAAATTGAATCTGATCAGCAACCATATAATATCTTTGCGAGGAATCTGGAATATGTGATTAGTGGAAGATCACTAATACTAGACCTCTGAAAGTAGAGCAGGAAGCCAATCCATGAAGTCAGAATGGCGAAAGCTCCAGCCTCCCACTGCCAAGTGTTCTCCAGATTGAAACACATGGGAATGACAAAGACTAAAGAGCTAATAGCTGCACACCAGTCAGCAGGGTTCGAGAAGTCTGTGAAGTAATATATTTTCTGTAATGTAAAAGACATGAGTTAAATAATAATAATAATAAGTGGGTTAAATAAAATCACTTTTAGCTTCCAAACATAGTTCAATTTGAATACCCTTGCCAGTGGCAAAAAGTACATTATAACAATGCATGCAAAATTTGAGCTGTGTTTTTATAGGTAAATCACTTGGCTGGAAGGCTTAGAGCCCTGCAAAGGGAATCCCCACAGCAAAGGCATGTGTGTTTAATGTGCATCCTGACATTTATGATTAGTGACCGTTTGATTGCCCTCTGCTGAGACTCTGTAGTAGTATGAGAGGAATTTATAGTGGATGCATTATGGGAAGTGATGACATAACTATTACCTGCTGAGCCAACTGCACCAGCTCTTTGCAAATGGAATACACATTGAAGACAAGCACCATGATTATACAGACTGAGATTAAATATTTTTGCTGGGTTGAGAGAAAAGAGAGAGAGGAAGAGAGAGTATCATTACAACACTATCGCCAAATTAATCACATTTGCATAATGACTGTATTGCTTTTCATTCATAACCCAACTAGCATAATTATGCTAAATTAAAAATATCCACTATGGCGTGTGCATGTTCCTCACAATCTAAAATGGATAATAGTAATGCCAATATGAGTACTGTGTGTCATTTCTGAAAAGATAAATAGCAATATGCGTATAAGATTAGACATACTTAATTTCATGGGGATTATAACCTTGAGCTGATGAATAAGTGGGAAGTTGATGAATGCCATTCAGATCATAATGACACTCACTAAATTAAGTAATGGGACATGGACAAGGTTATAAGGAAGTGAATGCAAATGTGAATGGATGTGCATGTGATTATGAACGATAGCTTGAAAAATTGGCTTGTCATTGCATAACAGATTAGGCCAACTTAAAAACAAGGACCATGGGTCCTTTTGACCCCTAAATAAGGATGTAAATTGACATTATTGGTGTGCTTTAAAGGAATTCCTCACCACCCCCTAAAAAAAAAGTTGAAAATTGACTCACCCTCTGTTTGCTTCTCCATCAGAACACATTTGGAGAAATTTAGCATTGCATCACAAGGACTGTAGATGAGTCTGCTTTAGGATTACAACATTGCTCACTAGTGAATCCTCTGCAGTAAATGGGTACCGTGAGAATTAGAGTCTAAACAGCAGATTAAAAAAAAAATTGGCAACAATCCACAAATAATCCACATGAATCCAGTCTATCAATAAATGTCTTGTGAAGTAAAAAGCTGTGAGTTTGAAAGAAACAGATCCATTATTAAGGCGTTTTAACTTTAAAACATTGCTTTCCGCCATAATACGAGGCTATAATCCATAACAATGCTTCCTCCAAAAGTTCAACTGGTATATTTGTTTAGAGTTGCTGTTGCTTGTAAATTGATCTGCTCATATTTCTCTCCTAATTTTGAAGAAACAACTTTTGTATACATTTTATTTCGACAGTTCGTTTAGGCATTAACTTTGTAACTACATGTCAACTAATTCTTGTTAATTCACAACTACATGTCTACTAACTCTCAGTGTAGACCGTTAGGGTAGGTTTACGGCAAGTAGAAGAAGTTGACGTATACTTGCAAAGTTTCTGATGTTGTGTACTCATCAAAATAAAGTGTTAGAAGATATTAAGCAGACAGTCTACTTTTTACTGAGTATACTCTATATATAATACTCTAATGACTGCTAGTTGACACGTAGTTGCAAACTTACTTACTGTTAGTCGAATATCTAAAGTGGATCATTGAAGTGAAGTGTTATCTAACTTTTTCACTGAAGAAAGTACTATTATGAATAGAGGACTCATATTGTAACCAGAAGCAACAGTTTGAAATCTTCATCTTAAAGGATAAATTTGTTTATTAGAAATATGCAGATGTTTATCTTGACAAGACATTAACTGATGGACTGGAGTCATGAGGAATACTTGTGGATTTTTATCATCTGTTCGGACTCTCATTCTAGCGGCACCCATTCACTGCAGAGGATCCATTTTTTTTTTTAGTAAATAAATCAAGACGAAGCAAACTTGTGATCCTGAGGGTGAGTTTATTTTCATTTTGGGTTAAACTACTACCTTTAATAACTCCAGATTCTTTCTTAATATGTTAGTTTGGCTGAAAATGAAAACTGATTGGTTGATTGTACCTTTAAATTAAAATCAATACCTTGAGTTGTTAACCCTCTATTGCATAGTGTTGCCATATGGCAACAATTACTTTATCTTAATTTTTCTAAAAAGATGTGATATTAAAATCTATGTTTTTACAGTTAGTTGTGAAAAGGGGACTTATACGTTAAAGAAAATACAATTTATGAGGTCACATGACCAAGATATACTGTTTGCCAGTCCTTTTTGCTCATGGACATTGACATGCAAATATCACTGTCTGAGGCCCCCGAAGATTGCCTTCTATTCAGAATTTTGGACAAATTTAAATCAAATAAAAAATTTAAATGAATGTTTAAACATAATTTCGAGAGGATCGCTAAACGAGTAATCATACACAGCTGATGGCCCTTTTCCTAATCATCCC
>JAUMHP010000082.1:6886546-6898097 GCA_032361065.1 Enteromius trimaculatus | reverse complement strand
CCCATTTCCCATTGTTCCCCGCTCATCATTGTGTTTGGTTCGTCCTGCCTTTGTTAAGCGTTTTTCCCTTGTCTGTTATTGTTTACCTGGATTCCCGTTGTCAACCCGGATTGCCTTTGGACTTTGTCTCTCGTCTTTTCCCCCGGACTCTGTTTGTTGATCGCTCGACTCTTGCTCTGTGTACTGGACTGTGTTTTTGGATTTGCCCTGGTTGTTCCCGTAAGCTGTTGTTGACCATTCGCCTGTTTTATTACTCTGCCTTTATTAAACACACTTCGCAAGTGGATCCGACTGTCTGCCTCGCTCCGTTCGTAACAGAAATGATGAGCCGCACAGGACCCAGTGAGTGTGCTTCTGAGATCGGCACATTCACGCACTCCCCATGGAGTAGGCTGAGCGCGATCTTTCAGCTCGGACGAAGCCTCGAGGAATACGTCGAGGAATTCCTTGAACACTGCCATTTAGTGCCCGGCACGGAGTCCCAGCTAAAGGACTGCTTCCTGGTGGGACTCGACCCGGAAGTGCTGGATTTCGTGGTGGCAAGCATGCACGAAGATCCGGCATGGACTTTTGCAGAATTTCTGGATGCTTTGCTCGCAGTGTGCAGATCGGCCATGACTGTGGGTGAAGTAGAAACGGAGGATTCCCACTCCGATCATGTTTGCTCCACCATGCGTGGATTCGAACTCCGATCCACAGCGACAGGGGCTGCACGGAGCGCTTAGTGACCCGTATACACAGCATATGAGATGCCTGTTGGTCTCAGCTGTGTTGGACCCACAATATCGAGGTCCATTCCAACAACCACGGCGCCAGGGGCCGCGATTGACGTTTCACGGGTCGGCGGCGCTGCCTGGTGGACTGTCGGCCATCACGACAGCTCCAGCCGCCCAGTCTGACATGCCGGTTCCTGTCCAGTCGGTTCCGATCATGCAGCTTGAGGAACTGCCATTAGCCTCGGGGCGCCCGGAGGGACACGCTACGGTCCCCGTCATCATTCCCCAGCGAGAGGGGCTGGGTGATGACCAGGTGGGCTCGGCCACCCAGCCAGTCCCCGAGTGTCAGCCAGGTGAGCTGTCTGCCACACCGAAGGCCCTCACAAGTCGTAACCAGTCGGGTCCCAGCCCCGAAACACGATACGAGGGGTCGTGTCCTGACCAGTCAGTCCTGGTTCCCCAGCCAGCCGAGTCCGTTGAGGTCTGTGACCCAGAACCTGAGTGGCCGGATCCGCCAGATGCCGTCTGTGATCCGGAACCTGAGTGGCCGGATCCGCCAGAAGCCGTCTGTGATCCAGAACCTGAGTGGCCGGATCCGCCAGACGGCGTCTGTGATCCAGAACCTGAGTGGCCGGATCCGCCAGACGCCGTCTGTGATCCGGAACAAGAGGGGCCGGTCCCACCGGATACAGTGAGTGGTCCGAAACCCACGTGGCCAGATCCACCAGACCCAGGTCGAGACTCCGTATCAACACACTCATCCGAGCTCCACGAGACCTTTGAGGCCCCTTGGCCTGAACCTGCAGAACCGGTGGTTGACACTAAGACCCCATCGGGTCCACCAGAGGCTGCACCATCTCTGGAGATGTTGGACTCGGTCACAGAACCTCCAGAAACCTCTTTGGTGGCTGCACAGCCCATGGAGGTCCCCGAAACCAGACTCCAGCCGGTCTGGGAGGGCGTTCTCTCTGTGGGTGCTGGCTCGGAGGGTGATGTCAACCTTGGGAGGGTCACGTGGGGCACGTTGACTCCCGGTGTGGTCACCAAGGGCAATCTCATTCCCTGTTTGGTTGCGTAGGGCACAGTCAACCTCGGTCTGGTCTCGATGGGTGTATCCACTTCCTGTTTGGTCTAGAAGGGCGTATTCTTTGAAGGGTCGGTTCTCGAGGGCGCAACGTCGATCTAGTGGTCCCAAGAAGGCTCTGTCACAATCTGGCCGAACCCATGGGACGCAGCTGCTATCCGCTCCCCCCAGGCTTTTGGCAGCACTACCGGTTCCGCCTCGCTGGGCTTCTCCACCGCCTGCCCCGCCCAGAGGGACTTCCCCGCCGCCAGCTCCGCCCCGGTGGGCTTCTCCGCCGCCTGCTCCCCCCAGAGGGACATCTCCGCCGCCCGTTCCGCCCGGGTGGGCGTTTCCGTCACCTACATCGCCCTGGTGGACGTCTCCACTGTCTGCCCTACCCTGGTGGGCAACTGCGCCTCCCTGGTGGATGTTTCCTCCACCGGCATCACTCTGGTGGACGCTGGCGAGCGTCCCCTCTAGCTCCAAAGTCTGGAGCGTCTGGAAGCCGCTCCTTAAAGGGGGGGCTATGTCACGATCAGCCGGAAGTGCCTGCTCAGGCTGCTGAAGGGCACTTCTAACCCCCTGTTACATGTTGTACTTTTCCACCCCTTGTATGTCTTGTCACATGTTATCATTGTCTCCACCCACCTCATGTGTTCCCCTGACAACAGATATGTTCTCCTCCCCCCTTGTGTGATTAACCTGTGTATAAATACCTCCCCATTTCCCATTGTTCCCCGCTCATCATTGTGTTTGGTTCGTCCTGCCTTTGTTAAGCGTTTTTCCCTTGTCTGTTATTGTTTACCTGGATTCCCGTTGTCAACCCGGATTGCCTTTGGACTTTGTCTCTCGTCTTTTCCCCCGGACTCTGTTTGTTGATCGCTCGACTCTTGCTCTGTGTACTGGACTGTGTTTTTGGATTTGCCCTGGTTGTTCCCGTAAGCTGTTGTTGACCATTCGCCTGTTTTATTACTCTGCCTTTATTAAACACACTTCGCAAGTGGATCCGACTGTCTGCCTCGCTCCGTTCGTAACAATAACTCCAGCTTCTGGTGAAATGGTAGATTTCTTTCCAGTAATGTATGCAGGACTTAAACCTGACTTAAGTCCACTTAAACCATTTTTTGTCACATTAAAATTTACTCCTATTCATTTAAAACTGATGAACAAAGTCACACCTCTAAATTTTATTTCACTAAAATGTGTACAGCACAATCCAGAAATAAAGATCAGATCCTACTTTCTTTCCATTAAAACAAGTGGCGTGTACGAATTGGTCATGAGACTGTGTTGGTATTTTTTTATATATATATATATATAATTAATAAACACAGTACATCCACACACACAAAAAAAATAAACCAAAAAAAATATTTTTCATGATTAATCATTTGACAGCACTTATTACAACTTAACAACTTTGTCTAGGAGCAAGTCTTACCCTCGGGGCCCACAACAGAAACAATAAGGCGAATTACATCCACGTTTCCTCCGGCTGAAGCATAGTGTAGCGGACTAGCTCCATTCTCATCCCTGAAGCTTAGCTGTTCCGGACTTTTCCGGGTCCTGTAGTCCATGGCAGAGGCCTTCCCTTTGAAAGCCAACTGGCAAGAGGAAAAGATTATGAAAGCATCTTGCCAAGGAAAGGAGGTGAAGCACAAGGTAATATAAGTCAGATTCAGTTAAAGCAAATGCTATTGTGCCAGATCATCTTCCGTAAATATTTGTACTCCCCTCCACCCCCAGCTATCCAAAACACATGCTCTGTATAAGAGAAACAACACCCACCTCAAACACATCTGCAGACTCTGTTCGGTCTGTTTCATCTTCATTTATTACACATTTGTAGAAGCTGTTTCGCCTCACAAACTCCTTTCCAAACTGCATTTGGTGAGTTTAGTGAGGGTATTCTGTAAAAAGAAGTCCCATATTAATAACATCCTCAGAATGGCATTGATTGTGTTTGCTTTAACGGCTGCGTTTGTGTGCTGAGGCTCAAGGTTGAACTGAGAGCAGGTGATCGGAGCTGCACACAATAACCTCGCCACAAGGTAAAAATGACAGTGATGCCAGCGTGCCATGCAAATTCTCAGAGGCTGTGAGTAAAGCATTTTAGCAAAAAAGCCATTGCAATGGATGGAGAAGCTTTAAAAAAGCCTCTTAGAGATAAGTTAACGGAGAAAAGTATAAATCTATACGAGAAGTAGCTTTTTTGTGGCACATCGCCTGAGGTGTTCAGGCCATTTGGCACACATAATATGCATAAAACAAAACAATGACACTTTCACTTCAGTGAATCTGTCCACCTAAAAAGACGACTGGCTGTTTTATTGAGGGCGGAATTACTTTTTGAAAGCGTGAGTCGAGATTCATTATTGCTATTGTCCTTTTTTTGAGTTTTTACCATGGCGCATTGATTACTCGCACATTATTAGGCTTGAATATCCATATTGTCCTGCTTTAAACTAGCAAAATTGAATATATTCAATTTAGATTCAAAGATTGTGAGGGAGAACTACATACAGTACTGTAAGTGGAACAGAATATGGCTGTTTTTGCTGTGTTGAATTACCTGCAGTCGAGCAACCCATCTGAAAATTCAGTTGTTTCTTCACAAGCTACTGTACCACACTGAAGCTAATCCAAAAAACTTTGCAATATATAACTATAGATTATATGCTTTATTTTTGCTACCAGAACATGTGTCTGATATAAACACATACAGTAAAACAAATACGTAATACTAATAAAATGTTAAAACAACCGACTTAGTACCTTGTCAAAAACAAGTGTTTTGGTTTTTAGTCCAGGAGATTTGAGGTCATCAAGTTTCACTGAAGGCAGTATTTTTAATCTTTTGTAAGAAATCTTTAATACGCTCACGAAAGTTGCGTATATTAGGCTAAAATACAGTAAATCAGTAATATTGTATAATATTATTACAATTTACATATATGTAACACTCAGTAGAAGGAGACGGGAAGCAGAGGTAAGTTTTGACAACTTGTGAAAGTGAAACAAGTGAAAAGAGCAGGATGATTCAGTGAAAGTTCGTTAATCTGTGTTTCAGGAAGCCTCGCGATCTATTTCTGTAGATCTCTCAGCCAAACTCCAGATATCGGTAACTTTTGCTTGAGGTAAGTGAATAACGTGATCCTCTTGAACAGATCCTATTTCCTAGGAGTCCTCTCCGCTGCTGGAGGCAGAGTGTTAGGAGCGGGCAGGTGAGTGTCTTTCTTGTGGGTCGCTTTTGAGGTGAGCAGCTCCACTGAATCCAATCCAGAGAGGAACGTCTTGTGCTGTTGCTGATCAAACTGTAACTTAAAGAGATATCAGAGACAGAAAGGCCGTGATAAACCTTTGAAGTAGGCATGAGGTAAGTACGAACGATGTTACCTTGATCACCGCCGAAGAGTGAATGAAGATTGGGGTTTATATACACGCTGCCCAGATTGGATTCAGGTGCTGGTAATTTAATAGTCAGGTGACTGAGAACGTGTGTAACCTGCTGCACTGGGATCAGTGCAGCTCGGTGGTGTGACAATATATTTATGGGCGATTCTATAATTTGGGGTACATTTAGTATCCAACAATTCTGTTACTGCATGTCACGGTCAAGGTACGGAAGCACGAGCCGATACTCAATTCTCCAAATAACGTCTTTTAATTTTCACAATGGTTGCAGACAGGCAGGTAGACAGGTAGAACGATTGAAAACACACACACACAGTTCGGGCCGTTACAGTTCACCCCTCTCCTGAAAGCCGTGTCCTCGCGGCACAGACAAGCAGATGGGCATGAGGAAAAGTCTGGAGGAGGTTCTGGAGGTGGTCGGGTGTCCGGGAGGAGGACGACAGGCAGAGTCCATGGTGGGGCAGATGGAGGGAGGAGCCAGGGAGGACACAGGAGGGATCCGGAGCAGGAGGAATCCGGCAAGACCCAGAGCCCAGCCTTTATGCCGACCCATGGAAGAATCGACGGAGGAAGAAGCCACTGAGGAGCCCAAGGCGGAGAGCCGATGATCCAGGTGGACGGTGAGGACCCGGAGGGACAAGGCGGAGCCGGGGATCTGGAGGGCTGCGGTGGAGCCAGAGTGACAGAGGGCCAAGGTGAAGCTGGAGGGAGGGAGGAGCCCGAGTCCCGAGGCGGCGGATGGTCGACAACAGACCAAGGCGGAACCGGAGGGACGATGGAGCCTGGCGAAGCCGGTGGAGATATGGGCCACGGTGGAGAGGAAGCTAGGTGCCATGGTGGAGCCGACGGGTCGGAGGGACGAGGCGGAGTACGGGACTCTGAGGCTGGAGGTGTAGCAAAGGGATCCTCCAGCCACAACGCCGATGGAGACTGGCAGACCCGTGGCGACTCTAGCACACAGGTGGTGGGCTGAGGGTGAGCAGTGGTGCTGGCAGATGACAGTGGTGGAGTGGACAAGATTAGGTGGGCAGGTGGGTTCTTAAATTTGGGGGGGGGCGCATCGGCCGTAGACCCAGATTAGACAGCTCACCCTCAGCCTTGGTGCAGTGGGTGGAGCTCCTCTCCACGCTCATGCTGTCCTTGGGGATCTCCACCGTGGCAGGCTCCTTGGCCGGCTCTCGCACCTGGTCTGACATTTGAGGCTCATGCCTCGGGACGATCCTCAGCTCTGTCGCACCTGTTGGCGATGGCTCGTCAGTTGCTTCGGGCGCTGAATCTCCGTCATCTCTTCCCCCTGCTCCAGCAGGAGCAGGAAATATTCAGGGTTGAACGAGGAATCCATGAGGGAAAAACAGAAAATAAAAACTGACAAAAAACACGGAAAATAAAATGAATGGTAACATGCCACTCACTGTTTCTTTGTGGTCGGATTATTCTGTCACGTCAAGGTGTGGAAGCACGAGCCGATACTCAAAATTCTCCAAACAACTTCTTTTAATTCTCACAATGGTTGCAGACAGGCAGGTAGACAAGTAGAACAGTTGGGATTCACACGTAGACACATTCACAATTAATAATTCGACAAACAAAACAGAACCGAGGAGAACTTATAAAGGGAAGGCAATTAACACAAACAAGGAAGGCACACCTGAAAACTATAATAATTAACTCAAACTAGGTCAGACGGAGACAGAGCACATGGGGAAATGAAAACAAACACAGTCCGGGGCGTTACACTGCAATATTTATGGACACATATATTTATTTTTATAAGAAAAAATATATATTTTAAATCTTTTATTGTTGTATAATTAAGTAACTTTTTAGGGCTTTTATAAATAAAATGAAAATGTTGTCAAAAAAAAAGTACTATAAAATATTTCGAGTGCACATTGATACATGAAAAAAATACACTGACAAAGAGAAATCATGATTTTCTGCAATTTAAGACACTTTTTAAATAAATGACTATATAGTTATAGACTGTAGCTTCTTGCAATTCATAACAATTAGTAAAGAACAGTAATAAGTAAAATATTATATAACATATATTATATAAAATATAACTATTTGAAAAAAAAAACTGAAAAAACAATGACTTTATTTTTTATTTTTTCAGGGACACCAAATGTACCCACAATTATAGAATAAGTCATATATGTGTATATATATATATATATATATATATATATATATACATACATTTTTGACGAACTGAAACTTCAAAAGTAATGCATTTATTTTAAATAGAACAATTTTGTAACCTTATAGACACTTCTGATTAATGTAATGATAAACAAAAATTATTCATTTATTTAAATACAAATAAATAATCTAACTGCATGGCCCCATTGTAAATATAACGAAATATAATATTTGGCTATCAGAGTAGCTATACAAAACATAAACAGAAAAATAAAACATTCACACTAAAATTCAAAATGAACATACGACTACTGTAGATAAAAAAACACTATATACATCAATATGCACTCAATCAAATGCCCTGTAGAGTAAAATTGTCCCTCTTTTGAATACCACCTATACTTTTGACTAGCAAATATTAGGTCACGGCTCATCGCCATGATGTAAACTAAATGCTTTTAAATATTTATCTATTTATTAAAGAGGATCGTGGAAATGAACAATCCAAAGACTCTGATTTACTACAATGATTTAAAGTAATCATGAACGTAAGTTAGCAATCAGTAACAAAGTTAACATGAAAATGAACAAGTTGTCCTATTATGTAAACATTTATGACAGCATCCACACGTTTTTAAATTCAGATTCAAGCAATGTACTGTAGTCTGCATCCTCTTTGAAAGACCATTTTTGGGAAGCTATCCAATTTGGGAACTTTGTAATAGAAAATCTCAGTTCAATCCAAATGCACTGTATCCTCTGTCAGATAAGTGCACTAATTGATGGATTTCCGTCTGTGTAATTTGCAGCAGACACAGTGTATACAGGAAGTCTTTTTATTTTCAAGATGAAGCACTAAAGATGGTTGCCAAGCACGGAGCAAACACTTCTGAATGACACAGACCCGTGCTGCTATAAACACAACAGTCTGTTCTTGGAATATGGCCTGTTGCACAGGTGTGCAGAGATGCAGATGGCTTTCTTTGCTTTCTGTTGTCATCAAATCAGTTTTAAAGTCTTCTGACAATTCACAACATATACAGTAATAGAGGAGAAAATACACATTGTAGTTCTGCCAAATTTGCTCATCATCTATAATGTGATTTGATAAATGTGGACTTTCTTTCATCAAGCATGCAAGCCATGCCTCTGTTAACAATGACCTCAACAATTGATTTGTTATTAAAAAATTTTAAAACGTATAAGCAACAGTAGAGCATAATAAAAATAAATAAATAACTACTCAAAATTAATTTCAAAAATATATATATTATTCATAAAACAAATAATAATTATAATACAATTCAAGTTCAATTAGCCAAATGTTTATAAATATGTTTATATATTTAGTTTAAAATCCATGACAAATCATACAGCACCAGGCTGTACTTAAATAGAATATGGCACATTTCATCATTGAAAAGCAACACATTTTAATCACACATAATCACAAATGGTTGTTTATTACATGCCATAAAGAAAAGAACTCTTTCCTACCTAGATGATGTGTCTGCTGAGCAGTTGAGCGCTGTGGTCTTGCTCTCTCTCTCAATGTGAAGTGAGTTATATACTGTGTTGGTTGAAGGAGATCCGGTTACAGTGGCTCTCACTCAGAGGTAATGCCATCTGATGCGATCATTAAAGACCATGCTAATTTGACATGAGATTTCAGTAGCTCAAAATGCTTATGGTAAATATAAAAGTACACGTCTGGACAATGGCCGGTGGTTTCATATGTTGTATTACTTCCCAGAACTGAATAAAGGCTGTTTGGAAAAAAAAGCAAAAAGTGCACTTTCGTGGCTTCACTCAGTTTAAAGCTTTAAAAAAATATATGGATTTTTGGTTTGTCTTTGGTTAAACCCTTGCATTATTTAAAAGGTAAAATTAGAAAAGTTTTTTTTTTTTTTGTAGCTTTCACATATTACAATTATTAGGTTATAGAAAATAGTAAATGGAATAGAATATAATCTAATTTAAGTACACTTATTATTAAGTTTTTACATCTATTTGGTTTTATGTTAATAAACTTATTTAAGTCATATATAATACATATTTAATACTAACACATATGCAAGTGTATTTTTTTATTTCATATGCTATATACATTCTGTGAATTACAGCCTCAACTCTAAAAGTAAAAAAAATAGATACTATCAATAAAGATATAAGAAACAGTCAAAACAAAATAAGTTATAAAATAAAATAAAAAATAAACTTTCTCTCGAGACTAGATCTTGGAGGGCCCACACTTTAATTAATTGTTTTATTTTTATGGTCACATTTCCTATCCATAAATGTACATTCTCAGGAAAAAAATCCATGTTTTATAACATTTAAAAATGAAGCGAAGCTTTAGATTGAGTACATATTGCCCTCAAAGAAACAAAAAGCTGTACAAGCTTGTGTGAATTCTTCAGTGTTTTCCTATGAAATTGTTTATATCTCCCCCTAGCATTTGAAATTGTTTTTGTATTTGAATTTTATTGAATGCATAAAAAAATAATAATAGTAACAAATGTTTTGGCGCTACTGGGCATGCACACATGAATGCAGCGTCACACTGTACAACAATAATTAGTATCTCATTTTTGTAAAGGTTAAGTGTAGCCGTAACAAAACACAGGTATATAATTAAATTAAAAACACCTTACTTTTCAGAACAGCAAAGTGTACCCGGGGTCATGTGACAAGAACCAACCAATCAGCTTCATCCTTTCCCATAACGACACTGAAAGCTCAGCCGACAGCTGATCATAGCTGTACAAGGACCGCCATTTAAAAAAAAAAAAATTTAGTAGCAGAACTACTGCAAGGGATCTTTAGTGCTGGTAAACCATTTATCCTTGCTGAAACGTCCGCGTCTTGGAGAAAACATTCCTTGTACTATCACAAACAGTAAATTTCATACTTATTTGTTTCACGAATGAACTGACAAATATGCATTATTTTAAGTTTTATGATGGAATTTAAATACATAAGGCTTTTTTTCTGTGTAGTATTTTAATGTGCCTCACTGTAGACTACAGTGTAAAAAGAATACACATTGAAAATGAATTATGCCCTGACAGCTCTAAAATGAATGTTGACCCTTCTTTGAGACCTCACAAAAGGATTCAAGCTCACGTTTACAAAATCTGTCCTCAATATTAATCATATTTTTGAGGCTTGTCCTCAAACTGTCCGCCCTTTGTCCCTTGAACCTCCTAACATGACCACGCGTGATCTGATAAAGCTCACACTCCAGTCTGTCTCTAAGGTAAATCCCCTTGATATTTTATCACAAAGCAGTCCTTCGCTACAAGATCAAATCAAGCTGGACTCAGCTGGACTCCCTCAGGCCGACGATCGCGTGGATTATACAGTATTCATCTGGGAAAGGAAAGGCTGGAATTAAAAGTGGGCATACTGTTTATGAAAAAGGATTATTTGATAAAACACATCATTAACTAGGGATTATTCTGTATCATGGGGGATATCAAGAATTACCGTATTCTCTCTGTGGATGTGGTGTGCTTGTTTACTACCTGCCTCCTACGATTTCAACTGATGAAGTCACATATTTCAAAATTCATGAATGTTTTGCATATTACACCACAAGCGTTGGTCGTGTCAGGAAACTAGGTAACCCACATTTGCAGTTTGTAAAGCTCATCTGCAACTTTCATTGCATTGATAGGATGTGAAGTACTCTCGAGTGGGCAGAAATATTTATTAAGTTTGTGCAAGTGAGTTTTGAGCAGCTGCCCCTACTTTATGATTATTTATTAAACATAAGAGAGAAAGCTAAACACAGAGGCATACTCATCGCACTCGTGTTGTTTTTACTATGTCAGATAAGAACAAACAAATCGTCCCGTATCCATCCATTTCACTTCTATTCTATTCAAATGTTTGTATCTCATTTATCATTTCAAATGAGAGATTGTGATGGCACGCAACAGATGCCCATCACAGGAAAACTGCTTTCCTTTGAAACGTGGTTTATGACTGAATCTTCAGTTGTGGTTGAAAACATCCTGTGCTATTTGATATAAAATTGCTGGCTGATTTTTCTTGCAATGCTGATTTTTATTTTATATAGAATATAGTGTGTCTTAATACAAAAACCTATATTATATTAAATACCTACAGTAATAATCAAAATAATGAATTAATTAATGAGAACTTGATCGGAAATTATTGACTATATTCCTGTAAGAATATATATATA
>JAUMHP010000082.1:6828057-6858672 GCA_032361065.1 Enteromius trimaculatus | reverse complement strand
ATAAATTAAAAGTAGAAATTAATATAGTATATATTTAATATAGTATTTTTTAAACATTCAATAACAAATCATTTTAAATAATATATGCTATTTAAATATTCCTACTATAATATAGATAGGTGGATGGATTGATGTTATATTTGTAGAATTTAATTCATGAAACTTTTGTGTTAAAATATTTTTTGGAGACTATTGGAACCTACTGTACTGCATTTACTGAGAAATCATTACTTTCTCTTTTAAAAGAGAACTCTGGTCCATTTGTACTTTGATCCCTTGTTGGTCTTTTGGTAGCTCCAGTAGTAATGGTGTGAGAAAAAACACTTCCAAGTTCATCATTGTGAGCTGTTTGAGTGTCTGCTCCTCAGAAAAAACTCATATTAATCAGTTACCGTTTCTGTATCTTCCCCACCTCGCCCTCAGCCGCACTTCCTCCATCTCTTTCCCTGCCGCGGCACATACATAATTCATACGGTCATTACATGAACTGTACAGTGTCCTCCTTCCTTGATGCGCTGATTAGGCCCCGTGTCAATCCGTATCCCTGAGTTAGTTATCCCTGGATTTGGTGTAGGGTATATTTCAAACATGACAGAGCATTAACTTTTAACATAGCATTAACAACAGACCCCTGAACCACCGTAATACATACATATATCAACCTAATAAAAATGTACCAGGGTGCACATATTGAACCTTTGTTTTATCACCACTCTGTAGATATTTCTCTTTTAAACTGCAGCGAAACGTGCAGTAAGGTACGTAAAAACGGTGTTGCACAATAAGTGTACATATTTTTATGAGACCAGGTTGGTCATTTTTGTTTGCATGCCGCTGTTTGTATGGGCAGCAGGGACAATATCATTGCCTCCTGAAGGCGTTTTATGCTTGTATGTTCAACGTGGGCCCTTAATGAGGATTAACAAAGGCAATAAGCATGGAGAAACGGTTTTCATATTTTCTTTCAAGAGGATCCAGCTTCTGTGTGTTTGGACTTGGCTTTCTGTAAAAGCCATAATCTTGTGTTCCGTCAGGGATTATTGAAAATGCTCTCGGATGTTTACCCTCCGAGCATGTCCAATAATGACACCGTGCCGGCTGAAATTATGACTTCTACATTAATCTGACATATTCCTTTTGTTATTCGTGTAAGAAATGTCGCCTCATTTATCCAGAGCTATCAAACCTCCAGAATGTTTGTGAGATTGCAGCTGACGCTGTTTTACAACAGAAAGGCTTCAAGGTTTAAAATCACCTCATAAATAAAGAAATGAAATGTGTTCTGCTTTATGTAACTCTATTATATTGAGACAGCAGAGAAATAAAATATAGCAGTTTTATAAGGATACTGACAAACGTGTCAATCAATATGATATCCATAATATAATCTACTTTTTCAATTCAAGGCTGTCTGGAAATACCGTTGAAAATCAATTTAGCATGTTAATCAAATTAATTACATGATAGTTAATTTAACCCATAAGGACCCATGGTGTCACAAACACGACTGATTAGCTGGAAAGGTCTTTTTAAAGCATTATCCCTTACTTTAAACTCTAAGTGACATATAATCAACACTCAGGTTCAGTCATGTGACAATATTTGCATTTTTTGTTGCCATGACAACATTTCCAAAATGGTGGTCTGTCTGGATAGCACAGGTTGCAGATTCAGCAATTTTTTAAAACGTTAGTTTTTGTTACTAAAGGTATGTTTCAACCAATGCAACAATTCTAATGTTTTAATAACATATCCTAGATTACACATAACCTGGTTTTAATGCATTTCTTGAACAAAATGATTTAATACTAGTTACGAAGATATTGTTGTGACATATATGTCACATCAGGCTGTTAACACTAAAATAGTAGGCGGAGTTTGATGTGACGTATTTGTCACATTAAGATAAATGGTAATGAGCTGCTCAATTAATTTAGCTGAATCAGTTATTTTGCTGTTGAATATTTTCTGCTGCACTTTTAAAAACATTTTAACAAATCTACAAGCATATTTAACACGTTGACCTCCAGCGTGAGGTCATTATTTATTTAGTCATAAAAGCCCAATGTGACATATAGAGACTTTTCATTCAGTTTGCACATTTTCAAGTTATGCAAAACAAATCTAAAAATGTATTTCTGGTTAAATCATATACATGAAAAGGTAGAATTTTGATACATTACAAAAGAGTTAAAGTAAAATGTAATGGTCACAATTATGTACTTTTGAAAAATGTTTCGGCAAAGCAAAAAAAAAAGCAAAACTGCATTTTTCTTAAAAAGGTTTTTGTTTTGTTTTCCCAGTAAAGTAATCATTCTGATGCAAAATGTGGAAAAAATGTGCGAAAAAAGATCTTATAAAGCAAAAAACAATGGAGAAGTATATGCCCAATGTGACATATGTCACATCAAAAATTTACCATAAACGCCCAATGTGACATATATGTAACATTACAGATCTCTCACAAGGAGGGGTTGAATTTTAAAAACAACTGCATAAACATGTTATAAGTGGTCCATTTGGTCTGTTTTATATGCTTCATAATTTTCCTATAAGGAACAATAGGTCCGGGTCCTTATGAGTTATGTAACCATAAGTAATTGCACATATTAACATCAGGAGAAAGAAAGGGCCCTTCTTTTTTTATGTGTTCTTTGATTAATATAATTTTTTTAAAATCTATAAAAAATATACATTTTTGTTTTAAGTCTTCCTTGCTGAATAACCATATTCATTTCTTAAAACAAAAATACCATGCAGATTCTACACGTTTGCTTACAGAATTGATCGCAATTAACATGTTAAGTTGACAACCCAGCGGACCTCTCTCGGACTGCTCAATGAAAATCTTCAATGGGCAATCTTGGACGGAGCTACTGATCAGCACAAGTGCCTTTGAGAAACAGAAAGCTCAGGACTCACTTCATTAAGTACTAGTGATTTTCTTGTAATGCAGTCAAATCAATTACATCTGGTACGCTGTGGCCCTGCTATTGTTGTATGATGAGATAATATTGCAATCAATCGCTTTAACGCAGGTCAAGTCAGATTGAAGAAGCGAGGTTAAGTGACAGAACTGGCATACCGTAGGCAAACAAAAACGCCAGTGTGGCCGGTTACCATGACGATCTATGCCATAGACAAATCACTCTGTGTCTGTGGTAGATATGGAAATACAGGCAGACCCACCGGGAACACACAGTACATATATCAGAGCTCTACTGCAATGTGGGAAAATATAGAATTACCCGTTTTTTTGGTTGTGTCTTCAGTCTTAACCTTCATCTGTCTGTCAGCGGTTAAAGTCATAGTTACTAAACTGGGTATGGGATTGTATTTTTGTTGTGTTGTTTTGTTGTCGTGCTCAAGCTGCATGTCTATGGTTACATAACCCAGGGTTTTACAGAATGAATATTTAATTTGTGGCCCTGCGATGCATTCACACATGAGAGCATGCAAATGAAGAGGAGAAAGTGGGCGTGGGTCGACGTGCAGTTCCTCTGCCAACTTCCATCTCTGCTCCCCTTTAATTGCAGAATGAATACTGCCATACATTAAATAATACAGAAGTATATAATTATATAACATAATTTAAGTGTAATCATTGTAGTTTTTTTTTTTAGCAGTCAATATTTTTAATTTGGACTCAGTGGCAATAATGACCGTATATAACATACATTAGTGCTGGGGGTATACCGGTTCGTACCGAATACTGGTATTTAGTTTATGATATGAATTATCAAAATACCACAATACAGGTGTATGCCATTTGAACAATGGTTGGAGGACAAAACAGTTCAAAAGAGGCTCTGTTTTCACTATTGCACTCTGGTTAGGGAACATCTGTATGTGTTACTAAGCATGAAAGTTCTGAAACTGAAGCTGTAGTACTACTAGAACGTGAACTCAGCCACAAATATCCACCTCCATCAACTCCCGCGTCTCACACACTCAAGCGCCACTTCAGCCCTACATTTAGCAACTTTCAGACCCTTCTAATGTCTTTTTTTCCTAGAATATACATACTAACAAACCTAGCAACTTTTTTTAATAAACCTTAACCATGGTTTAGTTGGAAGCTGAAAGGCATCTGTTCTGTGGATCAAGCACCAGAGAAGCAACGTTGTTTTTTAGTTTGTTAATCAGATGCAGGTAGTGCACTGCATGAGACAAAAAGTATGGTTATAGCCAAAACCACCTCAAAGCCACTCTTTAGTGTAGATGCATGCTGGAGGAAGAACCAGCCAGGTGTTTGAACATTGAGCAGCGAGCTCATTGGCTGTTAATGCGAAAGAAATCAGATGTGCATACTGATGTCATTATGGGTTAGAACCTATTGGACTGCGCCACCTAGAGTTTCCTAACAGGACTTTTAATCAGTTAAGTTTTAATTAAGGATTAATCAAGTGTTGTATTTTTTTTTTTAGCTGCATGGCAGTTACCAACATTTTACCAAAATGTCATTTTTAACAACACTTCCTGAAACTTACTTGTTTTTTTCTTGTTGTTGTTATTCTTTCAACTCAAAAAGTAATTTCTAAGTCGTATGAAAATAAAAACAAAGCTTAAAATGCAAAACTACAATAATAACCTTGCTCTGACTTTCTTTCCACTGACATGACGTCCGCAAAAAGTGCTGCGAGGCAGCTAAGTTGGGAACGGCTCAGAGGGAGCAGAGCAGCGGAACGTGCCACACAGCTGTCTGGGGATGGATGAAGTATAGGCTTAAATGCCTCCTTGGGTAAACAGTGTGGGGTGATGTATGACCAGGAGCTTGCCTCTCAAATCCCAAATAAACAGATCTTAAACCAGGAGCTCCTGCGATTAAATTTTCAGCGAATCTTAAATAGGCTGCATTTGCGTATGTGGCCATTAATAAAAGTGACCATTAGCTTCTTTTGATCTTTGGCTTGATCTGCTGATCTTGGGTTGATTGCAATAGTTGCCGTTTACTTTTTTCCAACTTCCAAACCCTTTCAGCAGCACCTTGCGGTCTGATTTATGAGACAGCAATTTCCATCAACACCGTTCACGGTCACTTTCTGTCCCGGGCCACGTTCAGCACTCTGGAGAGGATTAAGGGGTGTTCACACAGGATATATTATTGCTTTCTAACCGCTAGAAGAGCACCGCTGAATGGAACAGGGTGTAGGGGTTGTTTTGAGCTTATTTTGAGAGACGTTCATATAAAAGCGCTATTTTTAACATTAAAAGCGACAAAAGATGAAGCTAGAAGCAATATGACAGCCAATTAATTTATCTGTCGAGTGCTAGAGTATACAAAATGACCAAAACCCCCAGGAAGAGGTGTTATTAAAAGTTTCACATAGGTGTTTCTGATCCCATTATAGATTGGTCTGAGGAAAATACCAAAAGCTCTTGAAAACTGTCACCTACTTTTAATGATCTATTCATAGGCTACCCTATTTTTGAAAAAGTGAGACTGCAAAGCCCATTGAGATCAAAATGAACTACTTTCTCCCTAAATAAAACAGCTTAGTCAATAAGTTTTCACTCAGGATCATGTAAGCTTCCCACCCTAGCAGAGATTTTTCACTTCCAAATATAGTCGGCATTCAGCTGTAACTTATGGTCTTTGACAATTTCAATAGTCCAGACTTGTAACCGGACTTTCTGTTGATGCTTATAAAGCAACAGAACACGAAAGTTTGATACAGCCTTTCAAGTTAATTATCCAGCTGTTCAACACTAGATTTATAGCCTAAAACAAAAACACACTGTCACACACATACAGAAATCACTTAAATTATGGCAACAAACAACAATAAATCTTCACCAGAACAGTAACTCACACCTGAACGGGCATAATTATATTGCGGCCCGGTGTATACCGTAGAAAGACTTCATGTTGTTGTGTGTTTTGGAAAGAGTGAGCTGTGCCAGGGAATTAAAATTGCGAAGAAAACTCATCCCTGCTGTCTTTCGCTGCTGTGACACCACCGAAGCGAAGGTGTAAGGGTCACGGTTCTGAACTAATACACCTTTAATTGCCGCTCCCAGGTGAGGCAGTCTGCGGCAAAGACACAGAGCTATTGATAGCAGCGCAGGTGCCCTGGTTCGCCCCGCTCGACCGGACCCGCTGTGTGAAAGATGAGGTAGTTAAAGCAGAAGGGGGATCCAAAGGCATCAGTGCACTGCGGTTTAAAAGCGCCCCAGCGGACAGAACGAGGCCCACCGCTGCGGCGGATGCAAGGTTTGCACCATTAGACCCCCAGCTACTGATGACACAATAAAGCTGGGTAAGACAGGATGCGGTAAGGATCATAAAATCTTAAATTTACATTGAACTTTAACTGTGGCGCTGCAGAATGTGTTTTGAAAGTCTCCACTGGATAGACCGCTGCGACTCAGAATTAGATTACGGACTTCATAAATTCTTCACAGGAAACGCTGGTTTTTGACAGTTCTGAAAATCTGAATGGGTAGTCTATGTCTTATTAATAAAATTGGTTGGGTACAATATGGCAATATCCGAATAAGCTTTTTAGTTGAATGCTTTCGATACATTATCAAGCCAGTTCTTGAAGGCTTGTATATTTGATGTGTATATTATATGTGATGTGATTTGTGCATTGCTGCTCTCAGAAATTTGTCACCCCGTCAGCTAGTTACAGCTAATCAAAGAGCTTTGTTATACAATACATTCACAGATATGCTGCTGTGAATATGCACATATAACATACAGTATATGAAATCACCTTGTAGCAGATCTATACAGGTGGAGCTGGGGAAGGTAGAGGGTTTCTGACGTGCGCTTCAACAGCTACAGCAAACACTAGCTGAGTATTTGAATGTTGAGCAGCAAGCTCATTGGCTGCTGATATAAAAAAGAACCAATCAGATGTGCCATGTGAATTATTATATACAGACTGAGTTCGAACTAGGAATGGTCATTTTAACGGTTTAACCGTTAACCGACCAATAAGAATTTTGACCGATTAATACAATCAGTTAAACGAATTTATGTGTGTTTGGGTAACTTATAGTGGAGAAATTAGCTGCATGTTATCTGAAAGTGCAGATCTCATCAATTTTCCACCGGAGCCGATCTCGTCAGTTTTGTGTTCTGCACACGATTCAAATGCTCCGCTTTCCACTCGGTTGAACTCATGTCATGCCAGAAAGACTTTTAGTTTTATGGACGTTGCCATGGACGTTTGATATTAATTTGGTCACTGTTGCTATGGTTACTAGTAAGGAATACAGGCTTGATTCCCATTGCACGTTCATATAGAACTTTCTTTTGTTTTCTTGATTTACTATTAGCTATATATTTCTTGTAAAGGCCTATTTATCCTTTATAATGTTTTTTTTTTTTTTCCTCTGGTCGCAAAAATGCTGCAGGCGTATGATATGAACAGTGTTGGGGGTAATGCATTACAAGTAACGCGATTTACATAATGATATTACTTTTTCCAAGTAACTAGTAAAGTTAATGCATTACTGTTTAATTTAAGAGTAATGCAACTTAAAGTTACTTTTTCAAAAATGTAACGCCTTTGTTTTCCTATTTATTGACTGACAAGTCTCCTGACTCCATGCTAGGAGAAATCAGAAATACAGAGGCATCGTGTGCGTGAATACAGATTATATGCGAATGTGCATTAATTCATCTCACTCTCAAAAAACAGATTTAGTATTCATCAAAATCAATTAAAATAAAACTCAGAATATGACGCAAACCTGCAATAATTAAATTACACAAATGTCTTTGCTGCTGACCTTTGATGATCCAGTTCAACCATACTTACAACCAAAAATGTGCTTCATTGTTTTCGTTTTATTTTTATTGCTGAAGAGTATTGAACTTTCTTCTGTATTCTACTTTACAGATGTGAATTGACATTTTCTTCAGCCTGACGTTTATTCGTGACACTTCTGCTATAAATAGAACTTCTTATATTAAAAACAAACACTCATGCTCTGCCCATGCTTAAAAAGTAACCCAAAGTAACGTAACGCATTACTTTCCATAAAAAGTAACTAAGTAACATAATTAGTTACTTTTTTAGGGAGTACCGCAATATTGTAATGCATTACTTTTAAAAAGTAACTTTCCCCAACACTATTATATGATCATGTGAATTCTCGTCTTGCTAGTTTTAGCTCATGTAAAATGAATCCGCGGAAAACTATTATTATAACTATTATATATATTATACTATTATTAACTATTATAAATATTAGTATTTTAATGGGTCACAGGCGCTTATCCTTTCTAATTGAATTAAATTCTAATTTAAAATAATGTTTTTGGTTAACATGTTAATCGGTGAACGAGCGTAGGTTGACGGTTAGGAGAAATAACTGAAATGAACATCCCTAGTTAGAACGTATTAAGTTTCATGACAGAACTTTATATTTGGCTTAGCCAATAGAGTAAATTTTAGGATTAAATGCTGTGAGGGCCGCTATAGAACACATTAGAATAATGTGTCTTGTACAGTTTTCACTTTAAGTGAGCTACTCACGAAGCATCTTGACAAGTTATATCTAGCTACTAGAACAAACTGGATTTAATGGCACTGACATCATTTAAAGGTAACTCTATCGCCCCTTTAGGTTTTTTTAGGTATATATCTACCTTAAAAGAACATGCCTTTTTTTTTTTTTTAAATAGGCTCAATTTCCGACTTAAAACCTGACTCTTCTGTAGTTACATTGTTTACTGAGACCTGCGGAAAATAAAAAGTTGCGATTTTCCAGGCCGACATGGCTAGAATTCATATTCCTTTTCCGTTTATCTTTGTACACAATGTACACAGCTACAGAAGAGTTAAGTTTTAAATAGGATATTCATTGGTCATTTTTGAGCTAGATGCTAATGGTCTAATCAGATTCAATTATCTGTGCTAAGCTGCAGCTAAAAGTGCTATCGCCAGACCCGGGGATCGCCTGATTGGATTCGAAAACGGTAAACTGTAAACTCAACTGTTTAACTGTAGTGGAGTTTGAAAATGAGCACATTTTGAAAAAAAAATTCTGTTTATATTAAAACTTGGAAAAGGGAGAGTTAAACTTTTCATAGTAATAGTTCTGTTGAATATTACTCTTGAAACCCTCCTTCTCTCACAAGAACATTCGCTTTTCATCTAACAACCTATTTAATACATGTTGTGATTCGCATAATGTAGTACTTTAATTAAATATCGCCTAATTTTAGTTATAATGTGACATGAGTGGTGGTTAATTCATCCTTCTTTTGTTATTAATTGTTTAATAAAATAATCATTATGTAAATTCAGGGGGTTTCATTTAATTTGATACAATCCCTGTCTGAGGAAAGTCATTAACTAAGCTGCAAAGGTTCTTGTGAATGATTTGCAGTGGCCCCTGCTCCAAACTGAGTTATTCTTAGCGCTTGTAGCTCCAGGCAACTGTTGCCATGCATACATATCCATAGATACGTATGAGGCACAGTATTGTTGCTCCAGAAGCATTAAAATTACACTTTCATGGAATGTTTTGCAATTGAATATTTTTATATTTTATGTGTGACTGAACTAAATAACTTCCGTTCTGATGTCAACTATTAGATCTTAAATGTATAAATGCATCACAGCATCATGTGTCTTTGTCCGTTCATGCGTATTATGTGCTTACGTGTGTGGGCTTAGTCGTGCATGTTTCATACATGCAACCAGATGTGCCAGAGAGAAGCTGTGGACACTTTAAGCTTCTTAAAGCTCTGGTCATATATACACAAGATCACATCCATCCTTTCTTCTACGAAAACACTTTAAACGATAAGAAATTCAGATGATCCAAAGCTGGTTTTTCTGTTCTAAATCAATTGAAATCTGCCCGTCTATAATATATTCTGGCTTTAACTAGAAATGTTTAATCACAAATCACAGTTACTTGTTTTGTAACGGAAAAACTGATCTTCTTAGACACATAAGACCATGCAGTGTAAAGTATCCTGAATCTGACCTTTCATTGCATCCTGTCAGGATATACAGTTTCTCCCGTAATATATGTTTGCCAACATATACACACACTGGCATTCCTGTCATTATGGGGACATATTCCATATGCGTAATAGTTTATAATACTGTTCAAACTGTACTTTCATCTTCCCTAAACCTATCCTACACACAAAAAATTCAGCATTTTTAGATTTTAAAAAAAACTCCTAAATGATTTATAAGCAGCCTTCCTCATGGAAACTAAAAAATGTCCCAACATTGTCACAATTTACTGGTTTAACTAACCTTGTGGGTACATTTGGTCCCTTTAATACCAGAACACACTCACACACATGGGTTTTATTGGGTTTGGGGGATGTAATTGTTTCTATGCAGTACATTTCCCCCCTAACCCTACTCTTGAACATACCCCTCACACAAAACTTACTTTTTAAACACATTTTTATTTAATAAATTTAAAAAATGTAACATTGGTAATTTAATTAAATCATTTCGGTGAATACCTTGCTGAGACAGACTTGATTTGAGATATGCATAGTAGCTTTTATGAATGGCTTTTATGAATGAATAATAAATAATCACTTAAAAATCTTCATACAAGGTTATGATCTAATTCACAGAAACCTGGAACAAACTACATTAGTCATAGATGAACTACTACTTTAATGAGATGGTAACAACCCATAATAATTACAAACTACCATGAAAAGCATGTTATTCCCCACAGACAAAATCTGGAGGGTGAATAAATGATAACAGAATTCTCATTTCTGGATGAACTGTCCCTTTAAATGGTTAGACTTTGAGTCCGTTTGTTGAATATGTAATGAGACGTCTCAATCACTGATGCAGTTCCCTCAATAAAACCCTACTGCGCTCTAGCAAATGCATATTGATTCCCCTTTGTTGGCTTCTGACAATGTGAGGCATACGTAACCACGAGCAGTCACTTTTTCAAACAACCTAAACTGCAATTGAACTCTGCGATGAATGATTTGGAGGCTTTACTCGTTTGGCGCTGACAGCCTTGACAGCGAGACATATACGGGTCAAACTTGTGCTGAGGTAGGTGATATGGCAGAAGCAAAGGTTACATCAACAGATGGATCTTCCCCTGTGTAATGCCGCAGATCGCTCACTCTCCTTTCCAGACTCTCCTTCCCCTTCTGGTCTCACTTCAAATTTCTGGCCCGTGTTTGCTCCTACAGCTTCAGTGTCAAGTAGCAGGAACAAAGTTTGATGGAAACAGTGTGGCCAGCGAGGCTTGGGAAACTTCTGCTGTCAGCCAAGTTTCTAATTCAACTGGCCATTGATCGGCCTTTCGTTATTTATTTCCATGTCACTAAGAGAAGCTAGCCATGCCAGAACATCACTGTGCCCGCCATAAACACAACATCAAACAGATGACATTATGTTTTTTTACGATTCCAGTTCATTTGATCAATCTGAGTGGGAAGAGATGAAGCGTTTACTGTATTTCTGTGGGTTCCAGTTCATATAACTCAGCATAAAACAGGTGGCTGATTTTTACAGTTTCTAAAGTAGCATCATAATTCTATTAGCATGTGGTCGGTATATATGCACACCATAGGATTTTTTTAGTGCTGTCAAAAGATTAATCACGATTAATTGCATCCAAAATAAAAGCTTTTGTTCACATAATATACTGTGTATATGTATTATGTATTTATAACACATATATATCTATCATATATATATATATAGGAAAAATATGCTATATTGTATAATAAGCATATATATACATATATGCACATACATGTAAACAGTTTGAAATATATACTGCATGAGTTAGAATAAATATAAATTCATAATAAATATATACAGTATATTATATACACACACACACATATATATTATGTAAACAAAAAACTTTTTGGGATTTAATCCTTTGACATCACTACCCTGTTTGCTTATAGCTTCAAGGGTCACATGATTTTGGCTGATTGTGTCCAGTTAGGCTGAATCTTTAACGGTTCATCACAATATTCACTTGTAATTTGATTTTGTAAAATAATAACCAGTCAGCTGTGAGGTTATTTTTCATAGAAATGAGAGTGCTGTGTAATTGTTGTAGGCCAGTGTTTGATATGTAAATGTGTTATGAGTGTTTTTTTGTTGGTTTGGTTTTTTTTTTATAAAATTTCGGTCTCGTGACCTCATGAATAAAGCAAAATAAAACAGCTTGGTTGGAATAACATGGTTTCTTGAAATAGTGGTTCAGATACTTTCTCAGCTGTAAAACAAAAACTGGCAAGAAAAACCTTTAACAGGCGTAATTTAAGGTACAGAATTGGGTATTTATGTGTGTGCGCATAATAACTGATTTGGAAATATCTCTACCAACCGTACACCCTTGATTAGACATGTTTTGTGGCCTAACTTGTGCAGTGGAGCAGAGAGCAGGAAAGGGCTCACGGCTATTGGAAGAGTCCCACATGGGAGCCAGCGAACAATCCTGAGGGCTGAGGACTCCTCAAAATAACCCGCTGTGCTCTGAAATCTGTCTCTTTTGTTGTGATAACGGCTTCGTTTAGTTACATAAAAGCTCCAATACAACCATTTATTCACCCAAACGAGGTTACAAAACAGATTTTAAAAGTATGTTTTTCAAAACAATTTGAGGGAAAGTAAATAATGACAGAATTTTTTCCTAGGTCCATTAGGTGAAAACTTTCCACTAAATTTGAAAAATAAGCCAAAAATATATTTTAAAGCAGTCAGGTTTGTTCTGCTATTGTATATGTTCTTCATCATTCCTATGCCGCACACCACCCCTGAAGCTCCCACGGTGGAGGCTGAATCTAGGTGTATTACAGAAGATAAGATAGAGAGCTGCTGCAAGGTTATTCACAGATTTCTCTATTTCTCTCCTTCGCCATCTGCTCCATCTCTTTCTCTCAGTTCTCTTAGTGCAGCAGGCGCTTATTAAGATGATTGTCCTCTTCCCCTGGGGAGAGTCCAGGGTTACGATCTACAGAAATATGCATTCATTATAACCACTGGCCTTCGGATGCATTATTCAAACTTAAAAAATGTAAAAGGAAATCCAGGGCTTGTTGGCTTATTTATTTATTTCTGTGTTCCCAAGTATGCCGTTTATTTTTTAACTCTCTTTCACGGTGACACTCTGTTTTGTGAATTAGCGCTGTCTGCTTCCAAACGCTCATCTGCAGAAGATGTCCAACAGCGTAATTGCAGAGGGTGTCAGAAATGTCACCATGTCATGTATTTTGTACAAAGGTGGGGTACGATTTCAAGGCTGTGGATCAATTAACACGTGGCTATTCTGAGAGGAACATTTTCTTGGAACGTCATGATAATCATCCTTCAATTAAATTTTTAAAGAACGCTTTTGTGTTGAAGGTGAATGTGTGACACCAGCAAGAAGATATTTTGAAGAATGATGATAACCAAAACAGTTGGATGGTAGCCATTGACTTCAGTGGTGTCTTTTTGTATACTATGGAAGTCAATGGCTACCGTCAACTGTGCTAAACATTACAAGAAAGCCCATCTTTGAAACAACTTGTAATAACAGAATTCAGTTGTGGACTGTGTAAAATGAGTTTCCCCTTTTCTCATTTGAGTTAAAAAACATAAAAAGATAGAATTCACACCTTTCCAAGGCCAATGCGAAGCATGCTAGAAACTAAAAATCCCATGTCAATTTCAGTTAACGCTAACAAAAATGATCCATGGGGTCTCAGCCAATGTCAAAAAGGAACTTTTTCCAATAGGATCCAATATTTGCAATGTTATCTGGCGGTACTATTTGTAGACCATATAAATTATGTCAAAGTTTATCTGGTGTATTAAAAGTTCCCAAACAGCATTTGAGAACTACGCTCAATGGGCCAGTAGCAATTTTCCTCAGATGCTGTGTTATAATAAGAAGAGGCCACACAGCAGTTGTATACAGTACCTCCGGCCCAGCAGTTCAACTATTCATTATTCCCAGCCGAAACAAGTGCGCCATAGCCAGAGGGATGGACACGGTCGCAGGGACTTGATGATTCTGTGACTGAGCAGTAAAATTACAGCGATTTCCCTTTGCGCACTGGCATTAGTGTCATGTACCCTGAAACCAGAAGCGGCCGGTCATCTATCTCTGTGGACAGCACAGAACAGTGACAACAGACAGTAAAGAAGGCAGACGGACATCATTACCACCGTGGATTATGTGTGCCGTCTTGGGAGTCCAGCGGGATTGTGGCAGATTTGGAAAGAACAGAAATGTTCACACAGGCAGGTACAGAGCAAGGACAAACATTTCTCCCCTCATTAGCCACGAGCTCCCTCATCTGCTGTCACTTTCTGCTCTGCAGCCCCAAGGAGCGCCTGAACCCACACCAAAGGCACCACGCTCTTTGTAATGCACTTTTCCCTGTAGGGTTGTGTCAGATTACTTGGGACTGTGTGTGTGTGTGTGTGTCTTTTTTTAAGGGCTTAATGTGAGCCCTAGGCAAGAAAAGACGTGACCAATTATTTACAAAAAAACATTCTTTAACTATTTTATACAAGTATTTATCTGTCTATCTATCTATCTATGGTAGCACTTTATTTTACAGTTCTGTTACTCATGTACATATTATGTACTTCTTAATAACTAGGTACTAACCCTGAACCAAACCCTACCCCATGTAATTACCGGTAATTTCTTAGATAGCTACACTGCAATCTATATCAGTTGTCCATATCGTTTATTATTGTTCATACTTTTGTCCTGATTATTCTCTCATCATTCTAGATAGATTTTTCCTTTCTGCAGCTTCAATTCACTTGTCCCCTGTGCTGCCTTCAAAGTGCGAATGTTCACCACATGGCGCACTTACTTATGCCAAAGATACAAATCACTGAGGATGGGCTTTCTGAGATATGAGCAAACTATGACACACCTGAGAACAGGGTCGCAGTCACGTGCTTAACATCCATGGCATATTTATTTTTGTTTTAACATTCTGTTCTTGTTTTTTCATGGCTTCAGAGGCGCCAGCTGATGTCTCGTCCAATTGGAGGTTCCTAGCAACATTTACTTTTTGATTAAGTTTACTTCCAGATAATTTATCCCCTCATATGTCACTGCTCTTTGAAAAAGTGGCAGTATTGATCAAGGCGTTTCTCTTCTGCGGGTGGTGTTCCTTCAGTGCCAAATGTCCTAAAATAAATTGGCCGTGGTTCCCCTAGTATGCTTCTTTAATTATAAACTCGGCCCTGGCCAGGCAGGGGGAGTGTGTTTCGGTTCTAATTGGCTGTCATTTTATTTACCTAGCGGTAGATGACAGAGCGATCATGTTTTTGCTGAACAGATGGAACCACGTAATCTTAAGTCACCTGAAAAGGAAGATCCGCCCCACAGGATCACCTGTCGTGAGGAGAACACGGTACAGGAACCTCTTTGTACACTTCTGGGCATCGAGCGGTCTCACTGACAGCGACACGCGGTGCAAAGACCTGCATGCACAGCATATGTGCACATGTTACCAAACAGACGGCTACCAAGTAGTTTATCTAACCTTGCTAGTTTCATACAGGCATTGTGAAAGTCGTTACTGGTTATTTAGTTGGTGATTTTAATCCAGAGTAACTCTAACCACAGGAAAAGTCTACCCAGAGCCTTGATCAAGGATATGATGCTGATAGACGATCTGGTTAACTCAAAGGTCAACCTTACCTGCAGCCAGACTTGCAACTTTAATGTAACTAGCTCAGATCCTTAACCACCGGGCTCCAGTCTTTTACTTGTGTGTGGGTATTTAATTACACTAACAGAACATTAAGGAACATATTGATGTTAATGAGACCTTGTTAATTAAAACTAATGAAAAGAAAACAAGGAAAGAGCAGATTCTGTGAGGATAAAAGCAGTTCTTCCTCTTTACCAGCAGTGCCAAAGAGCATCATGCTAATAGTTGCTATAAACTACAAGGTCCCTTCATATTCCCACCTGGAACCTTTTTTCCACTACAGTAGCTCAGCTTACCGAATGTAATATTGAGATGTCCTGAATAAAACTGAGCAGCCATGTACCGTAGACCTGACTGCTCTACATTGTTCTGTCCCTGTTGAACTCTTAAGGAAGTAATTTACTCCTCTATATGAATTTCTTTGTTCTACTTAAAACAAAAGAAGATATTTTGAAGAAGGTGGGTAACCAAATAGTTGATGGCATCGATTGACCTTTACAACTGTCAACTGTTTGGTTTCCAACATTCTTGAAAATATGTTATTTTGTTCAACAGCTGAAATGAAATTTGTACAGGTTTGTAACATCTTGAGGTTGAGTAAATAATAATAAATAATTTTTCAGTGAACTATAATTTAAAGGACTTACAGTATGTATACTTGAATTGAGGGCAGTAACATGATGTAAATATCTCTTGCTTTGTTTATGGTGTTGGTTTTTGCTAGCCTGGGCCCGTCCATACTTCCTTTGACGGTACATTCTTTTCACGAGCAAAGTTAGTCTGGCCAAGCTGCCGTTTTAGAGCATTTCAGATTCCCCAAAAAATGGGAACCAATTCAAACATGGCGTGTACTGAACAATCGTTCCACAAAGAATTTTCATAACAGGTTTTCTTTGAAAATGGAGCAGAAGTAATTAAAGTAAGTAAAGACATTTTCCTACTGCTTTAATGAAGGTTACGGTGGTTTCAGGTTCCGCCGCTACGCATACGTCATTGTAATGAGTGGTCTGATTAGTTGTAGATTCGTCCAGTAGTATACAGAGGCATCTGATGGACTCAGGTTAAGCCCGCGTTAAGTAGTAAGGTATCTTGGTCATACTAAGCTCCTATGAGCTTAATAGTCGCGGAAGCCAGGCTAGGTTTTTGACAGACTTTATAATAACAGCATAAAACCAAGCCCACTTTTCAGCTTATTCCGGCCACAAACCGCCCACGTAATCAGGAAGGAACTGTATATTGTTTCATTGACAGGTTAAAGCAACCAGATGATTAATTTACATCTCTCAGCTAAAGACAAAAATTAAGAACATCCAGTGCATCTTATTTGTAATCTGCCCTTATATTCAGCATGTAGAGCCATGAGTTAAAATATGGTTACAATCAAATTAAACATTTTTTCAAGAAAAAAGGCTGATTGATAATTGTCAATAATGTAGCGATGTGTCTGTTACAAAAAAAAAAATGCAGGGGAAAATCACATCTTCACACAAAAATACCATTAGTATTGATTCCTCTAGAAATGGTACTGTAGTATTTTATCTGCCAAACAGCAGCAAATGTAATCACATTTTTACAAACAGCTCACTCATTGTTTCTCGACTCAGTGAGTCAGTGAGTTGTTGACTCATTTTATGAATGAATCATTCAGGCCATTTTAGTGAATTGATTCAATTAAAAAACTCTTCGTAAAAAAAAAGGATTCACTAGCAACTATAGCATCATTTAGTTTGTTTCTTTCACACTGGAAGCAGATTTAATCTAGACACCAACCAACTACTTACTTCTGAGATTAGAAGAAATATGTGATTCTCTTCTGGACCAAACTACTGGTCAGTGTGTGTGTGTGCTGAGAAGTTTTTTAAGGAACAATGTGTTTTTATCCAGCCCTGAACATTAAATCATGGCTGTGTGTTCAAGGTAACTCTTATCTCAATGCCAAACCAGCTAAATGTAACCAGCCTGAGGTGAAATGTTGTAAATCTGAAGTGACCTCAGTCGTCCTGTGAACCCGATAAGCAATATTGTTTATCTTATTTCTAAGCTCTCTGTAGAGCTCACAACAGCTTACTTGTAATCAATACAATCGATTAGATGGCCTGGGTGTTTGTCTGTCCATCAGGAGGCATACCCAAACATACTTTATGTACAGAACCAATGTTGAGTTAACATTTTGAAGACACACTGTCTTTATGTTTGTGGATTAGATTTCTCCTTTCACACTTCAGTTGGCTAACTCATTTTTTTTTTTTTACATTGATTGATGCAAATCCAGTCTGCATAGAGCACAATATCAGAAAAAGTATAGATTGTTTTGGGGCTTTTGTGTATTCAAGGCGCTTCTGAGACATAAAAGGCCACCTTGAAAGCTCATCTTCTTCCTTGGAGTTCTTGCTATCATCTCCTCTCATTACTGAAGCAAGGGTTTGCCCTGAGGTCTCCCCTGCAGGAAAACCCACTCTCGCTCCATCAAATACAAATCAATGAACCACAGACCATGGATGAAATCTATAAACCTGAAGTTCTCAAAGACAACACACAAATTGAGATCAAGCCTAAATGAATTATGGCATATTGTCTTGGAGGATGTTGTTGGCTGAGTTTTATAATGACATTTTGTTGCAATTCTTCCCTCTTGCGAATGACGTAATGCTCGAATAGCTTTTGCTGGTTTCGCTAGACTGAGCACAGAGGGTAAATATTGTGTGAGTCTGGGGTTGAGATGGTCTTGAATGAACAGTTTACCAAAAAATGAAACGTTCTGTCATTGTTTACAAGACATTTTTAATGCCATCATTCATTGCTAATCATACTTTGGGCAGCTGTGAAATGGACAAAATGTGCATAGACTGCAAGAATTTAGTACGGTTTGACCACATTATAGTGAAAAGCCATTATATATTAAGCTGGAAGTGTTGTAGCTAGTTTAAAATTGAATAAATTGGACATTTCAATGCTATGAATGATATGATAGAGAAATATGAAAAAAATAAACATAAATTTAAGTGAATTTGATCAATTTGAGCAACACTACATAAGACATTAATACAAGGTTGTACCGCACAATGTTAAATGCACATTAAAGCTAGGCCTACATATAAATTTTGTCTTACTGCAGTGCCATGTTTGCACTTGTTTTTAACTTTAACTAGTTCAGTAAAATAAAATATACTCATATTAATGATTATATCACATTAAAAAAAAAATCTCTTATGAGCGTGTCTCAAGTAAATGCATTTTGTTTCAAAGATTTTTAGATTTTGAATTGAAAACGTTATTTTTTTAGTTTTGTTTATTTATTAAAATTTTTTTTTATTTTATTTCTTTTTGAAACAGCTTTCATAGCTTTTTTTTCTTAATCTCTGGAGAAGCGCGTGAGGAACCCATTCGGTCAGACTAAATGAGCGAATACAAATCTTTCAATTAATCTGCTTGCTTCTCTTGCAGCCAGATGTCTGAAGACTGTACGGTGACACAGGTCACAGACAGACACAGCTGTCATCTGCCTTACCATGTGCTCTTTCTTTCTTTTTTTTTCTTTCTTATTCAGTGAACAATGACCGGCCGGCAGTCGTGTAACGTCCTGTGAAAAGATTTATGTTTAGATTGTAGCCTTAAATGTACAAATTATTCATTCCTGTTGTGATGAAAGAAAGCATCATTCTAATAATATTTAAGCGAAACACTGAAGACAACTGCAGTGGCTTATCAGTGTATTTTGATGTCAATCGATCAATGTTATGATGCACACTAAAAGAAAAGACGACACTGGTGGCATTCTGGCCAAGCACTCTTTCATAAGCTGTCCATACTTTTGGACGAGACTTATGTGTCTGAGAGAGATCATCTGGTTTTATTCTAATCCATTGTCCGCATTCTGTTACCCAAGAATAGAGATTGCTCTGTTATATTAATCTGAGATGACGTCCAGTGCAATCTGATGAATTGCTTTTGAGTTTTATTTCAGGTGAACAATAATGACATGGACTCTGTTTTTAAAGCCTGACAAAGTCCAACCAAAAAACACAAGGCTTATACTGTGAAAAATCATCTTTTTTTATCTACTGGTTATCACTGAAGACTGGTGTAATGGAATAAATTACATTTCTAATCCATGTTAAAATAGGAAACAGTTCATTTAAATTGTAATAATATTGTAGTAATATTTCACAAAATTACTATTTTAGAATTTTTGTATGAAATAGACGTGGTGTTAGTGAGCGTAAAGGAGATAGTATTGTCAAATTCTAATACATGCTTAAAACATAACAAAAGATTATTAATATTAATACAATGAATGATTTAAATATATTTCATTGGATAAAAAAAAACAAAAAACTGATGAAGAAAAGTTTTTTGCAGCATAGGCATTACTAGGCATTAGATAAAAGTTTGTCAGTGCTGCATAAACGATGGTCTATTTTGAAAAATGCTTCATCTTATATCTGGATTTGTATTTACAGTGAAATGAGAGTTTATTTTGACGCAGACGTGTGCCCTAAGGAAGCTGCGTATTTTGAGTACATCCTCAAGACCAGTGTTTACTGCTTTGAAGCGGGTGTTGATTTACTGTGAGTTTATTGCTTTCTCTGAATACATTTTGAAAGAGACTACGGGTGTGCCTTTCTTCCATAAAATAACTTAATGTGACTAAGGCTAGTGGTATGATTAACAGTCGTCTTGAACAGCGGGATAATTCAATGGCTTATACTTTCTTAGCTGCAAATGGCACAGTAATCCCTTCCCACAATTCAGCTGGTAAATTCCTCCTGTGTTGCCAAGAAGGAATGTCTTCCACGAGACACACAAAAAAGATTGTCTTAAAAAACAACATGAATTGGGTTTTTATTCTCTAGAAATGAGGAGTAAACAAACACAGAATGAGAATGCTTGCTATGGGAAATTGAATGTATTTATCCAGCTGAAGGATTCAAATAGGTCGCATATCCCTCTTACTGGTTGCACATTCCTTGTGCCTAAATAAAAACACTCATTACCTCACACACATACACTACTCTACGCACACAAATCAAGCTTTAAAAAAAAGTTTGCTTAAAAAAATAAAATTTGCTGAATCACCCTCAGACCATCCAAGATGTGGATTTGGAGTTTCTTCATCAGAAAAGATTAGGAGAAATTTAGCATTACATCACTTGCTCACCGATGGATTCTTCCACGGTGAAGGGGGACATCAGAATAGAAATTCAAACAGGTAATTAAAAAATAACAATAATGCACATGTAATTCTTCATTTAACATATTGTATGTTTATAAGAAACACATTTTTTAATAAGGCTATTTGGATTCTGATGGCACCCATTCACTGCAGAGGATCCATTTGGTGAAAAAGTTATATAATGCTAGCCTGGCTTCTGCGACTATAAAGCTCATAGGAGCTTAGTCTGGCCAAGCTACCTTACAACCCTCCTTCTGGGAGGCGGGCTTAACCTGGATCCATCAGATGCCTCTGTATACTACTGGACGAATCTACAATTAATTAGACCACTCATTCCGATGACGTATGTGAGCGACGGAACTTGAAGCTTGTTTCTCATTGGTTCCCACTTTTTTGGGAATCTGAAATGTTCTAAAACGGCAGCTTGGCCAGACTAACTTTGCTCGCGAAATGAATGTAGCGTCAAAGGAAGTATGGACGTGCCCAGGCTAATATAATGCTACATTTCTCCAAAACTGTAAAAAAGAAGCAACTCATCTACTTCTTAATCGTAAAAATACTTTTTTGAAGTTGCAAATGAATGATTACTGGGGTATGTTTTACAAGAAAGTGCTATTTCATTTAGTGTGTTACGTTTTGTGTAATTCTTTTGTAAAAAGCTACTAACAGTATCTGAGGGAAATTGCTTCAACGTTTACTTTTCTCAGTGTCGAATGGCCTGAGGGTGAGCCGATTTCAATTTCTGGGTAAATTCCTTTAATAGAATCTCTCAGGACTCCACACACTGTATTTTCAGTTAATTTTGTGTTAGCGGAAAAAAAAAAAAAAATCTTGAAAGAACAGTGTAATATTTATTTAGGATGATTCATCCCTGTATTAGAGATTGTTTACGCCGGTGTCCGTGCAGCTGTTCGCTTTGGAGGTGACGATGAGGACTTTTCTCGGCTTTTTGACTGATTTGTGAATGGAAAGGCAGAGACGTCCTGTCAAAGAGGCTGCAAGAGGAGCGCTGACGGCTGGAGAATAGATGGAATGTATCTCCGCTACCCAAACCATTCTGCAAGGGGGCATCTTCTTTTTTTTTTTCTTACCCATGCTGTCGTCTCAGCCTGTAGGCTCATTAACAACAACAAATTTGTTCTTGACACTAATTACTGCTTCCCAGGAAACTGTGAAGCAAGGCGAATGAAAGGCGGCAATCTACTCATCGCGGAGGCATTACATAATTTAACCCGGGCAAACGAATACAATGCCTTTTGGGTTTTTGTGCAGCTTGTCAAGGAGACAAGGGTCAGGTTAGATTGTTTTTTCCTTTATTGACGTGAAAGATAAGAGATGCAGGAGGTACAAACCTTGCTCGTTCCCAATACAATCGCATTTGCATGGCTTTTTATAGCGTTTAGGCCACCCTGAGGTATTTGGCATTTACACACTGTGTGCGGTTTGACATTGCAAGTTGATCGGCATGCACAGATTTGTTTAGTGGAGTGCAGGCAATGCTGCCGAACAGGCCATTGGGCCGAACATGTGACGGCAGAGGAGGATGTTATAACGGATTTGCTTACAGGCTGAAGGAAGAGTTGGAGATAAAGGAAGAGAGTGGGTGGACGGGCAATACTCCTCCCTCTGCACCAGATGTCAAGTGTTAGTGTATTATCAGAGGACAACAGCACAGCCGGTTCTTCCTTCAGGCAAACGCAACCAGTTAGTAGCACTCATTCAGTATCATTACCGAACGTGGGGTTTGTTTTTCGACAGACTGGCTTCTGTGAAAATTTCCGTGTCTTGAAAACCCAAAGGAGTCGAAATGTCTGCTGAAATGAATTATGAATGCCGGATGACAATAATCGCAACTCATTTCGCTGCCAGGCTGGGTTACGTGGAAAACTGCATTTGAATGTTGAAAAGATGACACTGCAGTATGCCGTTTGTTGTTCCCTGATCAATGTGCAATCCAGAGCTTTATTTAACAGCTGTGATCCACAGTCATATCGAACAAATAAACTGAGATTTAATTGCGGGTGAGACTGTAGACAGTAGGGTTTTAATCCGAAAGTTGCGAATTTAATTTAATGTTCGCAAAATGATTTAGGGTTCTTAATATCACTAAGAAAAGTAGAAGAAGCCATTGGATATAATAATTTTCATTGATAATAAATTACTTGCACCTTACAGCCGAGTAGACAAAATAAATACAGCCATTGCTTTCATAGGTGAAGGCAATTATACAGAAATATTTTAACCACAGACTTCGTTCGAGCATTTCAGAATGACTATAGCATTTCAAATGTGGTTAGTCAGGTTTTGCTGTCCCAGAGCGCAAAGTCACATGACTTTTTTTGATGCGCATGAATGATTTTATTCGGGAAATGCATTTCCATGATTCATTATTTGCACTAGCCCTTTTTCAAGCCAAAAGCCACCTTAAGCAGGTGTCAAAATTTGTTCGCGAATTATGGGTCATGGAAACAGCAAGTGTCTCATGTTTGAAGCTCTAAATCTACTTTTTTGATGCACATGAAAGAATTTATTCAGAAAATGCGTTTTCATCTCCCATTATTCTCATTAATAATTGTTTGTATAAGTCAAAAACCACTGCAAGTAAGCATAAAAAACCTTTTTGGTTCGATACTTCAAAATATTCATAAAAACAAGGTGATGAAAACATCTCAGGTTATGCATATAACCCTGTTCCTTGAAGGAACGAGACGCTGCGTCGACAAGATGCTAGGGGAAGCATCTCATCGACGCAGCTCGAGTTCCTGAAAAGGAACCAGGGTTCGTGTTTGAAGCTGTAGTTTTCAAATGTATTTCAAAATGTAATGTATTCCTGTAATGCAAATCAGAATTTTCAGTAACCATTACCCCAGTCTTCAGTGTCACATGATCCTTCAGAAATCATTCTATTATGCTGATTGGTGCTTAAGGAAAAAAATAACAGTAACGCATTTATAGATTATGTTATAAACACAACGACACAAGTGTACAGACTCAATTCAGACTCAGTGTTGTCTGTTCAGATGACTCGTTCTCATAGAATGAATCATTAATTTAGATGTTAGTGGTGGAAGATAGTTTTTGTTAACCCATTTGTTAAGTTGTTATCTATCTGAGGTCATGTTTCTTAATATGAACTGGGTGCATGACTACCTGTGTTTAGGTCCATTATATGGTCTGCTTGACTTCCTGGTTGGATTCCTGCACTATTCTGATTTCACAGGTTCCAGATCTGTTTTAAAAAGGGCTGTGAAAGTCCGTCTGTGAGAAAACCCCACTCATGTAACCACATTTGTAGAGATCTGAAGATAAGATGGAAATCCAATCTCTAAATGCACGCATGCAGCTTCTCAGTGTAAATGGATGAGCTTCATATTTGCCAGGAAACAGCACTGGATGGGCAAAACATTGACATTTTACCCTTTCACAGCAACCTAACTAAAAGCATTAGTCAGACACTGCTTGATGTGGACTAGGACACCTAAGAGTGATCATTATATATAGATGAAGCAGTGGGAAATGTTCTCCAAGTCCTATGACTAGAAACAGGCCTGCTGTATGTCTTTTTGAGCAAGACAGCTAAACACTAGAGTAAATACAGTACACAGCTTTCTTTAGAAGACTGAGGGTGATGTGACCAAAATGTAAGATTATAGTGTGGGTATTTTAGTAGTATGAATAATGATGTTGTATTTGATGGAAGTTCAACCAAAATATATTGCAATATATTACATTCTATATTGCAATATGAAGTGAATGGACCAAATTGGTGATACAGATTTTATTTTATTTCCACAATCGGTATTACATGTATTTTCTTTACATGCTTTTTTGTCTAAATAAAAAATGTAAACCAATAATTAATTTAAATGCTTTTTTAAATGCTTGAAGTGAATTTAGGCTTTGCAAGATTTTAGTGTATCCTACAACATGACAATTGGTGTTCGTTTTAATATTTTAATGTTTTTTTTTTTTTTTTCATTATTTAATGTTTTATTTTTATATTTATTTTAGGACCAACAACCAATATTAAATTAACAATGAATATAAAAAATCTAAAATAATTTGAAATTCCACAATTTATTAAATGAAATCAATAAAAGTATTCTACAGCATGAAATATTGGAGTATTTTCTGACAGACAATATTAAAGTAAAAATGAAAATCTCAAATGCCATAAATTATAAACATGACATAAATAACATACATAACATAAAAATGCATAGTCATTTTAAGATTTGCTAAATATAACATTTAAGAATGTTATTGAATTATTAGTACTTTAGGTGGAAAATAGAGGAAATGCACAAAATAAAATACCTAGTATTGACTGATACTTTAAATTAAAAAAAGAGTATATATACTGTATATATATATATATATATATATATATATATATATATATGGTGCACCCCTAGGTATTGTATTGTATTTTATTTTAATAAATTACGTACATGTGAGAGGTACTTTATTATTTGATTTATTCTGCTTTTTATTATTATTTAGAACTTAATGAACACAAACCAAAAGATAAGACAGTTCATAAATCATAAGACTGTCAATGGTGCAAAAGCAACATTATACAACACTTGAGAAACTCAAAACAGCAGTACATTATAAATATGACTGGACGAGCCATGTTTGAACCATTGTAAAATGGCCAATATACAAACACCAAACACTGAGAGTAAATCTAAACGAGAATGCCGGGCTTTCCCACAGGAGTGCAAGGAAAAGCCTGCAGGAGTGCTGGGAAAGACCTGATAGGCTCGTTGTCAGAATCACAGACTCACACTCACACCTGTGAGTGATAGAGAGGAGAGAACAATGAGAATGACTTCACTCATTAGAGCAGACGCTGCAAACAAGAAGACAGATTTCTGCCGTATGTTTGGGCTTGGCTTGCGCTGGTATGCTGATAAAGAACAGTTCTCCGTCTTGGCCTGGTGTGATGCCTTTACTCGACAGACTTTTTAAACTTTATTCTTCAGGACGCCTGCCAATGTCTTACAGGAGGCAGAGACTATAAATGGAGGAGGAGGCAGATCACTCTTAGAAAAATTAATAGAAAGAATCACAGCACTCATGCCATTTTCAGGTCCTCCTGGGAAGTTCCCACGTGCGAGTTTGGAAGTTAGAACTCTTTTGGCAATTTCATATTGCACTTACTGACAGAGACAGGAAGCTTGTTTGGACCTAATCCAAGAAAACAAAGACACACCCCAAGTCGGAGACTGCAGACCACTTGATTTAAGAGGATGGTACATCACACTGAGGAAAAACTCCATAGGGGTTGAGAAACTAAAGCTCCCTGATACAACAGTTAAAACTTGAATTTTTATCATCGTCTAAAAGTTTAAAATTTTGCTGCAGTGCACTGACTTTCAGGGCAGGTTGAGCTGGGCTTCTCGATTTCTTTCAAACTGACATGGCTCTTTCCACACCCTCAGATGCATAAAGAAATGTAACATCTAAAGGCACCTACACAGTAGAAAAGGCTCTGATGGTGTTTGATTGATCGCTAGGAATGTGTCTGTAGATATCATTCTGTCTAGTTGTGTCAAACTCAGTCTGACCTATTGACATCATTATCACATGGCACAGCTCCTGCATCAGTTTTCAATGATTTTACTGCTCAGCATTCAAATAACGGACTTTTGTTTGCTGTAGCAGTTTAGCAGCTCACTTCAGAAACCTTCCACCTTCCCCAGCTCCACCTGTATAGATCTGCTACAAGGTGATTCATGTGTGTTGTACAGTATGTGCAGCAGTGGTATTTCCAACATTACAGCAGCATGTTGTGGATGAGTTGAATGTATTGCCACAGCAGCAGCGGCGTAGCAGATCTTTTCCACCAAGACCAAATACATTAACATTGTCACATGCATTACCATGTCAATGCCTCCGAGAGTTGTCATGAGACAAATACATTTCTTTAGCAAGGATGAACTAAACTGAACAAAAATTACAGTACAGACAAAAACATGTAAATAAAGGCCGTTCTTTCAAAGTTAAACAATGCACTACCGTTTCCACAAAAAAAAATTAAACATTACATTGATAATACAAATGATTTTAACCAACCAAATTAGCATACTATAATGATTTCTGAAGGATTGTGTGACTTTGACATACTGATCAACCTCTAATTTGCATCAACGTATTAGTGCAATTCTCAGTATACTGTATATGTATTTATAAGATGGTCTGTCTGAATACTGGATTCTGATTGACTGGCAGGTATGCGGTAAAACCGTTTAATGCGCAGGTAGTTCCAAGTCAGATAACTATTCCATATTAATGCGCTTTAATTGATGCACACAAACAGAGAGGGGGCAACCAGACATGTTGTTAATACTACCCTGTGACTTTTAATAATACTAAACTAGATACTAGATACTAAATGGACTAGATACTAAATCACTACATTATGCTCCTTAACAACACCTGTTTGAAAAATGTTTTTTAAGCACAGCTTGTTTAGAGAGATGTGCAGACCAAGTCAATGAATGATTAATTCAAATAAATAAAGTCTTACCACATTATTTCGTCTCTGTGTCTGATTTGAAAATCTTTAACAGCTTTAACTTTAACTTATAAGCATCGCGGTATAATTCACGGCTAGCTGGGCATTAAATGATTTTAATGAGCTTTGCGGTGGCAACCACCCTCCGCTTTGAGGTGTAAAACAATGTTTTTGAAGCTTCATTGTTTGCTAGCCATGCATTATCAATTACATATTGAATAATAAAAATGCCTTTTGAATTGAAAATTTAATTGCAATTACATTCGAAAAATATTATAACGCAAAATTGTTATTGTTTTAAATTATAATAATATTTCACAGTATTACTGTTTTACTGTTATTAAACAATAAATGGTAAGCACAAAATAATAAAAACAGTGAAAAATTTGAATGAAAACTGACTCACACGAGAGACGAAACCTAGATTAATCACTGTTTAGACAGACGCAACCTCTGATCTTGTGATCATTTTTACTTCCCTGCTTATAGTTGTTATATTTTATGAGCTCACAGAGTTTCTGAAGTCTTTTTAGGAGTTGAAAGTTTTAATTAGCAGTATTTACATTGCTAGCATCTTGTATAAAACAGCTTTGTAGTACGTTTACTCCTTCAGTACCGCAAAGGTCAAGCCGGTTTGTATTCAGGGACGTGTGTGTGTGTGTGAGGGAGAGTTGCCCTGCTGGGAACCCAACGATCCAAATATGGCCATTCACTAGCACGCTCCATTTCACCGAACAAGGCTGTCACAAGCTCATGTAAACATGTGAAAAGCACATTGTTTATGTGCCTCAAATGCAGTCACATTGCAGCTTATTTATGTGTGTGTGTTTGTATGTATGTTAAGAGGAAGTCTGTTTTCCTATTGGAGTGAAATCTGTTCTGGATCGACATCTAACAGGGTTGCCAAGGTTAAACGTCTGCCGTTCTTGTGACAACTGTTGTCAGACCTCTGATGTCAACACACTCGCCACAAGCATCCGAGGACCCCGTTGTCTCTGAGGGTCTGTGAGTGGAGGTCTAGCTGCACTCCAGCTTGTCCGATCATATCTACCTGATGTGGGTTATTCCATTGTAAAGATCTGTTCACACTAAGAATGATAACTGAATGAGAAGCAAAGTTGTCATTAGCAGGTTTAAATGCTTACGTTTTTTAAAGCAGGATGGATTCTGTTTGGCTGTCAATGTTTGTACAGTATCCATTCACGAGCTGTACATTTTTTAATCAAATGTATTCAATAATATTGTTCCTCTGTACTGTTATTGTTACAATTGTGTTGTGAACTCAAGATATGGCCAGTATGTGATCAATTAAATGTATAGTTTAACCAAAAATGAAAATTTGCTGAAAAATGACTCACCCTTTGACTATTCAAGATTTGGAGTTTGTTCTTTTAGTTGAACAGATTTAGAAAATTTTAGCATGTTGTCACTTGCTCACCAAATGTTTCTCTGCAGTGAATGGGTGCCGTGAGAATGATAGTCCAAACAGCTGATAAAAACATCACAGTAATCCACAGAACTCCAGTCCATCAGTTAATGTCTTGTGAAAGGCTGTGTTTTACACACTTATTTTAACTTTAAACCACCTAAACCACGCCAACCCTGACAGCAACCACTCGGCTAAAACTGTCTGGGAAAATATCTATGCTCTATGATCCATTAGAACGTTTTCTCCAGTCAAAAATGTGTATTGCTTGTGAATTGTTGTGATGTTTTAATCAGCTGTTTGGACTCTCATTCTGACGGCACCCATTCACTGCAGAGGTGAGCAAATAATGCAATGCTAAACTTCTTTTAATCTGCTTCGGTGGACACAAGCTCATTTCATCTTGGGTGGCCTGAGGGTAATTCTTTTTCAGCAAATATACATATTGCGATACCTACATTAAAGATGTTTCAGTCATTTCAAAACATCACGCAGCGCTATTTTGAATGTTTGTTAAAACTTTATCTTTACTGTAAAGAACAATCTTTAAAACATTACACTGCTGCAGTCTCTACCAGCATTCCAGCAGCAGTTTTATTAAGGTACTAGCGAGAACGAAGGGCACCGGATGGGGATTGCCCAACCACATTTGGAATTCCTGCATGCCCCGGACTATCCCCTTTGCACATGGTGTGATGATGCTGTCGCTATTTGTGTTTCAGTGGTGTCATCTTATCATTACTAAGAAGAAGGAAGGAAGGCTTGACACTGTTTTTAATGGGGGTTGCACTTAAAATACACCTTATACAACCCTGTTGTGGGATTTATTATAGCAAATACATTTTTTAAAAAAAATTTAAAGCAAAAAATTCTTTGGTTTTAAGAGGTCACGTAATTTTCTTAAAGCTTAGTAATTAGAACCACACTAAAGGTACATGGAAATCAATTACCTTTATTGACTTTAAATTAGATTTCTTCAGACCACAGCTCCATTATATTTAATGGTAACATAAATTGAAGTTGATAAATTATCCAATAATGTCTAGAAAGCATCCTCTGAGTACAGGCGCACTAATGTTGTTCATTAGATACATCACATAATGGGTCTGATCTAAAAGACCTGTGATTTTTATTGACCGCTCTCTGTCACAGCTGATTTGTCATATTTTTCTCTATAGAAAGGAGAAAATGTTATACAGTGTTATGGGATTTACGCTAATTTATAAATGCTGAATGTTGCCAGTCCTGTTTCTTTACCTTAATGGGTCATACTTTATTTTTAGGCCCAGTTCTCACTATTTAGTGACTGTTTTGTTTTTTAAGATCTATTTTTGGCATTTGCCTTTATTGAAAAAGGATAGTGTAGAGTAGACAAGCAAAGTTGGATGTGGGTGGGGGGGTTCAGCAAAGGTCCTGCCCACTAGGCTATCTGCACCAACATTAACTACTGTAATTGTTCCTTATTAATATTTAGGAAGGTAGTTGTTAAAGTTATAGCTTACCCAAAAATGAAAATGACCCCATAATCTGTTCACCCCCAAGCCATCCTAGGTGTATATGACTCTCTTCTTTCAGATGAACACAGGCAGAGTTTTTTTGTTTTTTTAATGTATCCTGGCTCTTCCAAGCTTAGTAATGCTTCTGGATAGTGGCCATTATTTTTAAAGCTCCATAAAATGGCATATATCCATCATAAAACTAACCTAGAGTATATGCCTCCAGAGGCTTGACATATGACTTCTAAAGTTTTTATTTTTTATATATATATATAACAAAAATATTTATATTTTTCGATCTGCTTCAAGAAGATATGTGTTAACCCCCCAGAGGCATATGGG
>JAUMHP010000082.1:6785969-6800850 GCA_032361065.1 Enteromius trimaculatus | reverse complement strand
TTTAATATTTTAAATATAAGTTTTACCAAAAAAAAAAAAAAAAAAAAAAAAAAAAGATTTGACATTTTACAAAAATACTGTGTGGCTGTCAGAATCACTCCGGTTATACTTCTCAAATAAGATTCTTCTGACCAATTAAACCAGGAGGGTCTTTTATAAATGTATACAAACAGGTTCATTTGAAATACGAAAAACAAACTCTTGAAATTATTTAATGGGCTTATAAAAAGTATTTTTGTTTTATTAATTAATGCTGACAGTTGTTCTATTTTTTCTAAACCAAAATTCTGCACGACCACAATTTCCTGCCGTATGGTGGTTGAAATGATGCGTGCCTGTTCATAAACATTTATGATAAGGCTACAAATCAGTTGGCTTTGTTCATATAGCACTGTACAGAAAATTATACTTTTTATAGGGGAAACAATCAGGTCTTTAAGTAATAGATATGCGTAATATTAAGTTCTCAGGTTTTCTACGACACTGATCTTCTGATATGGTGGATGTCTATGTTTTCTTCATTTAAAGAGCGTATTATCTTGTTCTTTTTGTTGTCGTTGTTTTTTAAAGAACGTCGTCACATGCCTGTGTCTGTTTTGACAGACTGTTGAATAATGGCCCATCTCATGTGTTCCCACAGGACGGTCGGCTTCCCTGCTGTGCGTTATATGCCTCATATACAGTGGCCTCAAAAATATTTGGACAGAATATTTTTACAAAATATCTAATTAAGCTGGATTTATTTTAAAGATACATAGCACAAGCACACTTTTAAAGCAAAATGTTTTACAAAACTAAGTTTTTGGACAATTTTTGGTTGTCAAATATTAATGTACGGTATAAAGTGGTATGAAAAAGTATTCGAAAATGACTAAATTACTTTGAAGAATACAGAAAGTACAGTTAGTTTTGGAGAAAAAAAGCATTTTGCAAATGCTACTTTGTGTGATATTTTGTATTAAATTTAAGTGTCCAAATATTATATGGCGATGCTGTATATAAATATTGGAGGTTAGGTCATCGATGAATTAAGTTGTGTGCCTGGTTAGCATGGTAAATGGACTTTGTTTTTAGATTGAAATATTTTTCAGCATGTTAAAGCTTCTTCAATTTTCTCAATACACAGCAACTACTGTTTAAAAGGAATGCTTCACCAACAAATTCTGTCATCATTTATTTACCTCCAAACCTACGGATTTCCTTCTTCTATGGAACATAGCTGATATTTTGTCCATACAATGAAAGTCAGTAGGGTTCAGTGTTGTTTTGGGCTTCACTGGCTTTCATTATAAAGACAAAAAAACATAAAAAATACAGTATGAGCATGAGTAAATAATGACAGACTTTACATTTTTGAGTGAACCATCCCTTTAAGTTGATGCCAACACAAGGAAAACTAAATGCTCATATGGTTTAATGAAATGTCTCATGTCTTATACGTTCTTACATATGCTCAGAAATCCAATTTCACATCCCTGATCATTTGAACAGCTCACAAAATAAACGTTTTTATAACTGGTATCCCAGTATTTTTATCTGTCAGTGGCAAATGGCATTTTTATTTGAAATTACAGTTTCAACTATTGCACAAATTAAAGATTCGCATCATTTAGCACCTGTTGAATAAAGACAAACGAGTGGGGCTCAAAGTCGATACTGTTAAACTCTTCTTTATAACACACTCCAGGCAATCAACTGCTTTTTTATCTGTAGCATGTCATCATATGACTATAGAAGCATCTCCCATTAGCCTTTTTGGGAGCAGTAGATGCAAAGGATTTTGGGTCTGTGTGACTTTGCTCGAACGAACGAAACGAACATTGATGGACTGTGAACAAGCATGTTTCTCATCACATGATCATTTGTGATATATATCGTCATGATAAGCGTGTGGTTTTATTTTTATTTTTTCGTTTGAAAGCGAGGTTAAACATGAATGTGTCCTCCCATGTGTCATAGCCTGTTCTCCCATGCATCCTTGCAAATACATTGTATTTCTTCCTCTCACGTCTTCTGCCTCTTTTCTGTTTTTGTTTGTTTAAATGATGTTATCTTGTATCTCAATGTCCGTAGACACCTTTAAGCTGCAGACTGTTTCTGCACATATCAGCATCTTTGAATGCATGTAGTAATCTGTACAATTATGTGATCACAGAACACTTTGTCATGGTACATGTATGTCAACATTTCTGTAAAATAAACTGCATTGTGTATGTTAAGTCTACTAGCATATGCAGGATAACAAATAAATGTGTAAATAACTCACTTGTTTTCCACGACCTGTTTTTATTCAAGCCTTTTCTCTTCATATTACACAACAGCTAGACATAAAAAAATGGCAGGAATTAATTACACGTTCAAAAAAAAAAGTAAATCACAGTTCTCACAAAATATTAAGCAGCACAGCTTCTTAAGCACCAGATCAGAACGTTAAAAAGATTTCTGAAAATCATGTAACATGTATTTCTGCACTTATGGCTGCTGAAAATTCAGCTTTACATCACAGAAATAAATGACAATTTAAATATTAAAATAGAAAAGTAGTAATATTTCACAATAAAGTTTTTACTGTAGTTCTGACCAAATAGATGCAGCCTTGGGGAAAAAAAACAAAACAAAAAAAACCCCATAGTTTTGAATAGTAGTTTACCTGCAGTTCTTCAAATGTTTCTTCTGTCCTCGCTCTTGGATGTATTTAAAGCTGAATGTAAAAAATAAACAAGAGATGATGAGTATGTCTTGTGCAGTTTCACAGCCTGAGACAAAGCCAATAACATTTTTCTAGTTTAATAACTGCCAATCAAAAATTATTATAATAGGTGGTATCAAACTACATTTTCCAAAAAGGGTGCCCAAAGTGTAGAATTACTGAGCAAAAATAGTTTCTTTTTAATCAATTCAAAATGATTTATTCTTAATATAACATTATATATATTGATGTACAGTAAGCATAATATTGACCTTAATGGCTTAGTTTTGGAGCAGTGTTATTGAGTAGCTTTCTCTGTGAAAATGCATTTAACATCATTTATCAAAATCTAACACAATTTGGCGTTATTAAAGAAATGAATTCCACAAACAGCTGCACAAATTCCTTCCTCCATGTAATGCTACAGCAAACGTGTTTATTGAACTAGTGTGACCCCTAGTGTTGGTTTATTTTCTACACAAATTTCTCAAACTTTGAGAGAGTAAATAGGTAAAAATCTAAAATATAGCTTCATTTATAAATACTTAGAGTAAAGAGAATATCTTTGTCTTTGTAGATCATTTTAACTGCAAACTTGCTCCTGTTCTAGATGTATTTAGTTAACCATTTGAATGAGATCATAAAGTTAATTTAAAGTTAGTTCAGGGACAAATTGATTAGCCATTAAGATTCTGATTTTAATTTAGGCTAGTTTATATGCTTGTCTATACTATTATAGAGTGTATACATGTTAATCCTGTCAGGTAGTGGTTTATGAGCTTCGATCTTAAGGAGAAATCAAGTTGCTTATGGTTTTATTTATATGAAAGGAAATATGACTGTATAAATTTAGTTAGAAATCATTCAGCAAAATTTGAAATAAAATTATCTACACAAGTATCATACCATTTAAATTAAGAAAGGAAAAAAAGGAGCTTACATAAGGGTCAGTTCTCCTTAACTATATAAAAAAAATGTTGATAATTTCTTCAAACTTATCAGACATTATGTAATGTTTAAGATTAAAACAAAACAGCTACCACAACAAACACAGTTCAGCAAAATGGCAAAATCAGCTCAACGCAAAGTTTTAAAATTATATATAAAACACGCCTCATAGTTGACATAGTTGTTAAATAATTTGACCTATTTTTCAAGATATTAAGAAACAGGTCATCAAGGGTCAGAACTTTGCATAAACTCCGCCCTTGCAAGAGCGTTAGACAGCAATGTTTTCAACGTAAACAAGGAAATTAAGAAAAGTAAATTGTTTTTCAAAATAAACAAGTGAGTGTCGAATGTTATAATCATAGCTACGTGTATGGTGATAATACCCAGCACGGGGGTAAAATAAACGTCTAGGTTACCTATTGTAACCCCAGAAGAGACGTTATGTCGTGACGACAGACTGGGATCGATGACTTGGGAGCCCTGATTCGCTCTGGTATAGAGAAAACGCCAATCAGAATTCATTCTGACTGGCTAGTGGAATTTGCATGCTAAGCCACTCCCCGCCACGCTGGGTATAAATAGGGCACAGCTGCATCCACTCTTTAGATATTGCTGAGGAGCCGAGTGCCAGGCCCCTCTGGGCCCTCAGCGATGGCAGGGGGACATAACGTCTCCGTTCCCTCCATCAGGTTACAATAGGTAACCTAGACGTTCCCTTGTCTGTCGGTCACTATGACGTTATGTCATGACGACAGACTGGGGTCCATTATGGAAAGCGCCATCACCGAAGAGCCCCGTCGCGACCTGACAACAAATCGTCCAGGATGATGCTGTACAAAGTCACAACCTTCCCACGCTCCTGCGCAAGACACTTAACCAAGGCACCCGTAGGGACCACTGGAAGGTCACTGCAGCTGGAGGGAGCCAAACTGTGTGTTCCTGAACTAGAGGGTATTTTAAACTCTAGAGAAGGGATTTCGACCTTCATGAGGATTGATCAGATTCTGATCGGAGGACCGCACCCTGCCCGCAGGGAGGTAATGTGCGGTATGCAGTATTGAATGTCCCACTGGGCACTGTCACATATGCATATGCCTAAGGGTTTAGTTACGCCCGCAGGGGGAAAGACTAGACACACATAGGCGGGCCAAGGGAAGACACAAGCTTACCAATTGGGAAGCTTTCTGGTGGAAAACCATCGCATGAGATTACCCACAGGGAATCATACATACGGCCACCTATCCCAGTACAGGGGCTGACCTTTCGGGATACTGGGACTAGTATCAGACTGCTCCGCCCAGTCTAAGCACCGTGGGTGCTTGGAGGATGTCAACCAAGGCCCCCGTTCAGGGCAACTGTTGGGAATAATAGGCGCTCTGATCCCTGTTTAGAGGATATGTCGCCACAAGCGTGACACCAAGCAATCTAATACTTTTTGCAACAGAGAGGAAGAGACCGGTACAACCCGGAGGTTATAATACCGTGCGAAAGTATTTGGTGTCGCCCAGCCCACAGCGTGCCAACCCATGGGAGGAGGCTACACCCCTGGTGGAGTGAGCGCGCACCCCAAGGGGACACGGCTCGTCTTGGGCTTGGTAAGCCAAGACGATGGCATCCACTATGCACGTCAGTACTGAGGTGCAGATAATTGTCACTTGCAATAAGTGTTATAAATATCAGAAAATGCTGTGTGCACTTGGCATACATAGTCCAATGATCCCAAAACTTAGCATTGATCCCAAAACTTATTGTCCATATGAATAATAATGGATAATTGTCAAATTATGTAGCAATAATTGATAGTGTATGCCGTTTTTTTTATGTGTGATATAAAGAAAAAATGTCCAAAACGGATTTATAGTATTCTAAGTTGAGTCTCAATGATTGAAATGACTAGACTATTCATTATGTTTCATGTTTTATACCTGATGTTTATATTCTACTGCAAATATGTATTGGTGTAGCATTGTTGCCTCCAAAGTTTATCTGTCGAGCAAGCAGGGGTTGAGCGTTGAGAGAGAACGCAAGAGGGTTGAGGAGCGCAGCTACAGCGCCATTCTCGCGACAGCGCGTTTTTTCACGCATAGTGTTGTGTGCAGAAATGCTCCCTCACGAGAATTGATTTTATGTGCGCTAGATTTGAAACTAGGCTTTTAAACGCCATAGTCACAGGTAGGCTATGATAGATAATAGAAAACGTCTCAGGTTATGTATATAACCCTGTTCCTTGAAGGAACGAGACGCTGCATTGATGAATTGGGACATAAGCGGCGGGTGACGTCACTGGCCGGTGTTTTCCACATGGAAAACACCGGCCAGACAGCTCCTGTCATGAAGCGGAGCGCCGGCTGGGGATGCAAAAAGTGTGGCTCCGAGACGCAGCGTCTTGTTCCTTCAAGGAACAGTGTTATATACATAACCTGAGACGTTCCTTTTTCAGGAACTCGAGCTGCGTCGACGAGACGCTATGGGAACGAGATGCCCACGCCTCCAGACTTTTAAAATTCCCTGCCTAGTGGGTGATTGTGCACAGCTAGGTCGAACTATCGTTCGAACAATGCCCGCGAATTTTGGCGGAGCTTGAACGAACTGGATTAAATAACCGTTTTCTACAGTGCGCAGGACCCATCGAGACACATTTGGCAGTAGCTTCCACGCTGCCAGATGGTCTACTAAGGGAACCAGTCTCTCGAGGCTGGTTTCTGATGATATTGGAGGGATGATGTTTTGACACAACCCACCCTTTGGGTGAAGCTGTGTTTCCCTCTCGAGAGCTCAAAAGCGAACCCCTCGGTGCCGCTACATTTCCGGGCGGCTGAACCCGAGAAAGATGGTCGCTGGAGCGGCTCGTGCCTCGTAACACCGGCGAGGTTAACGAGTGAGTCTCCTGAGGGCACTGAGGAGAGATGGGCTCCGTGAACAGCGGAGTACGCCATTCTACCCCAGCGGGGGTTGCCCTCTGAAGTCCTGGGCCACACACATCAGGACTTCCTCTTTTTAGTCTGTGAGGCCTTCTTTTTGGATCTTTCTGGGTTTTAGAAGGCCCCGACACTGAGCGTCGCCAACTCCCCTGTTGCTGGGGAGGAGCTCTCTAGGCCACACTCAGTTTCTGTGTCTCTCTGTGTGCCTTATACGAGGAGCTGGTACTCAGAAGGGACTGCCCAGCCCACCTGCTTGCTTGCCTGCCGGTGCCTCTCGACGACCGTATTGACGGCGTCACTGAACAGGCCCATGGGCGCAAGCGGGGCGTCCATCAGGCAGACTCTGTCGCGCTTTCATTTCCAACAGAGTCAACCAAAGATGCCTCTCTGCGGCCACCATTGCTGCCATAGTACGGCCGATGGCACGCGCCGTTTCTTTGGTGGCACGCAAAGAGAGGTCAGCGGGTTCTCTGTAACTCCCTGATGTCATCACTGGTGACTGGCTCGCCCTCATCCAGTTCTTTCAGCAGGTCAGCCTGGTATGCCTGTAAAACACCCATGGTGTGCAGACATGCACCAACCTGACCTGCTGCTGAGTACCCCCTGCCCACTAACGCTGATGTTGCTCTTAGCGGTTTAGTAGGCAGGGACCTCGGTGTGGAAGTCAGGGAAGAATGGAAGGCTCCGTTTTGAAGGTGGTGCACGCGCTTTGAGAAATCTCTCATCAAGTTTACTGCTGCGTGTTTCAGTTTTAACCTCGGCCGGCCAGTCGATGTTAAGCTTGGCAACGGCTCGAGTCACCACCTCCAAAAGCTCCTCGTATTGGGGTGAAGAGGAGGCCGTGGTCTCTGCAGCGCCCTCCATCTCTTCATCCTCGGATAGAGAGAGGATCAACGCTGCTCTGCCTTGGCCAGGGGAAGTAGCAGATTGCGCTTCCTTACTGGCACTGACGGCGCCCGACTACGGGACATGTTTTGCTTTGCAGTTTTTTGTTTTTTTTTCAGACAGAGACACCCTTGACTTTTTAAACTAGCTAGTTTTCTTTTTCAGACACACACACACACAGAGCGCTTCGCTGAATGACAGAAAAGCTGTCTGGCCGGCGTTTTCCATGTGCTTTTATACTTCCTGGCCAGTGACATCATCGGCCGCTGACGTCCCAATTCATCATTGGCTGATTCTACACACTATTCAGAGCCGTCACGCTAAGGGCGTTCCCATAGCGTCTCGTCGACGCAGCTCGAGTTCCTGAAAAGGAACCGCTTAGGGGCGCAGATGACAAACAGACGTAAATGGTTACCAACAGCATTGATTTATTAAAAAAAAATCCCCCCAAAAAAGGGCACTTTCGAGTGTATTAACAAAAAGGGCTTGTGCTCTGCACAGGTTGAGCCCTAACTGTGCACGTGCCTGGGTCGGATCATCCCACACAGAGACTGATCTGCTGTATATATTGTATTTGTCTAACGGTTTGTAATTAGGTTTTTTTTTTTATACAAAAATAACAGTGTGTGTATTTTATGGTTTCTTAAATCACTCCTTTGATGTTAGCATTGGCGATTTGTGTGGGATTTAAACTTGAATGCGAAGATCAAGACACTACTAATTGTTCACTACTAATTTATGATTGAGAGTGAATGTTTCACATTATAGAGTTTAAATGTGGTTCAGTCATGAAAATGCTGTTTTCATTTTGTATCCATGTTCATGTTGATCAGAAACTACAAGGATCACCATTGTGAGTATAAGAATGATGCATATGATCAGCTTCTGATTAGCTTTTGACCAGCTGTTGGAGAACATTGACACATTCCTCAAAGCACTCAAAGAGTCAAAAACTCTTCTTCGGTTTTCTTATTCGAAGTATGAGAACTTCTTTAATCCTTAAAAAACGAACCCGATAAACTCTATTTTGTTTTGCTGCATCCTGTGGGAAAGTCCTAATGGTCTTCATTGAATGTGGTTTCAATGCTCTTACCGTATTTGCCTAATGATTTCTTAGAAATGTGGTGTTTTCCTGAGGGTATGAAAATGGGGCAATTAGCTTCACCCTCAATACTCAATAACCACCTAATAAAGGTAAAGACAAAATGTGGACCTCTTAAGAGCAGATTTGCTTGGCGATAATGGTTTACTTTGACATGATTTATAGACTGTGTATTTTGCAGCATATTACAAGAAATGCTATGAAGTGCCTCAGCTTTTATTTTAATTTTTTGCTGTTTTTTGTTTTTGTTTTAAAGCTGGTTCAGCCCCATCTTGAAAGATCAGAGAAAACCTCATCTGACAACACAATCTCACTCCCAACTCGTCACATTTTGACGCTTGGTCAAGATCATTTTGTGTCGCTTTTTGACGATCAAGTTACCCCTTTGTAGTCACTTTTCGACACAAAGGGTCCTCAGTTGTTGTGCTTAATGTAATGGTTTGCATGCATATATACATTTATTATATAATTTTTTAGTGCCAAACCCCACCCCTACCTCAAACCTACCCACCTCTGAACAATATAAGACACAGGCAAATGCACCACAGGTATTAATTGCACAAACCAATCATAAACAAGCAGTATAAATACATTACAAACCAGTCGTGTCTCATTCCAAGTCTTCTGAAGCCATACAACATCTTTATGCGAAGAAGGGAGTAAAACACAAGGTTTTAATCACTGAAAATGATCCTGCTTCGTTCACGCGCTCATTACATCAACTGTCATCTAATTCAGGAAACATACTCGGTCACGGCATACACAAGAGCCAGTAGTATTTCACAACAGCATGACACAACCGATCACGAAACACAAGAGCCAATGGCATTTCACAACCAATGTTAACGTAAGGATTCTTGAAGCGGCATTTTTTTAAACCGCAGCGCACAGGAAGTACATGGAAGACAGAGACAGCGACCGCATCTATTACTACCTTTGTCTTAAATTTGCTATTACTTACTGCTTAGTTAATCTTACTTCTCTATTAGTTAATAGCATTAAGTTAAGTGTTAATGTAGAACTACCTATTTCTTCCTGCTTCCTGTTACTTGTTAACAACGGCCCATTATTCTAAAGTGTTACCAAATCTGTTTACACATGACCATGGTATTATGCAAATTTCACTTACTTTTTTTCTACTTTTTGTCACAGTTTAGCACTTTTTTAAGCACTATTGTTCATGTAACATTCACAGTCATAATATAACATTGAAAAATAACTACAAACAAATAGTGGAGCTCTGCAGCCATCTACTGGTAAAAGAGAGAAGGTAAAACATTAATACACAGAATATAATTTCAATTATATTGTTACAAAATTACATTTTGTTGCTTGAGTGTGACGTTTTTTTCCACACAAGGGTTAAGAAAACAAGTGGATAATATAGGACAAAAAATAATCCTAGTATTTTTGTTGTTGTTGTTTTTCAAAGGCAGAAAAGCAGTATTATTATTATTTTATTTCATATCAGAACAAATCTAAAGGTACAATTTAAATCAGCTTTGAAGGCAGATGTAAATGTGATTTTGCAAGAATGTCATTTAATGTACTGTTTTTATTGAAGTGAAGTCACATCTTAGCCTTAACACATCTCAGTCATAAATTATCTACCGCAGCAAAATTGGAACACACAGCAAATATAAGGGATAGCTGGGAATTCCGAATTCATAAAAAACAGAGACATGCATTATGATAGAAACACAGATGCAATATAATAATTGAAATTTCTCATTAAGGGGATGAGAAATAACAAAAATGAAGTGCATTCATTTGACTACATTCATCACATACTGTACTATTTAAAGCTCTTTACAATGTGCACATGTCCGCAGTAAATGTAATTACAAAGGTTCTTATTATAAATTAATCTGTCAATGTCCAATTGCACAGTGTTCACACAATCTTGTCAGTGTAGGTGCTTAACTGGAGCTACTAATGTTGCAAAAAGTTCTATGATACCCTCATGGTTTCAGATGAATCTTTTTACTTTTTTTCCTACTGTATATAAAAGATTTGTTGTTGTTGTTTTGCTTCTATTGTATAAGGCTTTTTAAGTAACACATACTTGGTTATAGCATTCATCAATAATGTTATATGTGCTCAGTAACTAATAAGTTTAGCTTTTATTTAGTTTCTTTGCTTTTTCTTTTACTTTAAACAGCAAATACTACCTTAAAGAAGGTGATCAAAAATACAAATGTATCTTAAAAGGTAATGACAGGAGAAAGCTAGTGTGGGGAGGTGATTACAACAATAAAATTAAGTGGAGCGCTAATTAGATACATTTTTTTCATGGAGCGAGGAGCGGGAAATGGTAAACCCGGAGCGGAGCGATCATGAAATGCTCCGAGCGCCGAGGGAGATTCTTGCCACTCCACTCCGCTCACATACTCTGCCCAGGATTAATTTCAGAAGATAGGTGCAGTTTATGAATACCTTTGTTAAGGTAAGATGCATACACTATATATATACAGTGCACAACTTGTGTTGAGGATGCAAAATAAATTTGTATTATTATTTAGGTCTAAATCTTAAAGGGATGTCCCCTCTCTACAACATAAATCATCATTGACAGTAGAAACTTGGGAGTGGTTTCCATTTTTATAACCAACACAGAATTTGCACAATACAGGGTTAACTGGATTCATTCTTCCTTAGACACAGCCAAACAGCTCTCCCTCAAACCAGATTTGTCAAGCTTTTCTATCTGTTCACTTCCAAACCCACAAAACTGGATAGTATGATTCAAACAGATTAATACTTCAAACATAGAGGTAAACCATGAGTTTGAACTGTTTTAAGTAAGCAAATCATAACACTTGTTTAACTTCCACAGAATCAGGACTCAAGTCGTAATGAACGCCACCTGTAAGTCGCTTTGGATAAAAGCGTCTGCTAAATAAATGAATGTAAATGATTACGCTGCACCTCATACTCTGACCCAACAGAGATCAGCGCTACGGTGGAGCAGATGAGCACTATGGAGGGACAAGGTAATAAGGACAGATTTAAACATAGTTTTCAAACTCGTTTCGGGGTGGAGAGATCAGAGGCAGTTAATAATGATCTCCGCCTCCAATCGTCCAATTATCCTATCAAATCCTCAGCTTCGCTCTATAAATAATCAGAGACCCAACCTTCCTCATCCGCGATCTTGGCATTTGGATTCCAGCATCATGTCTGACCACAGCAGCTCTTCGGATATCTCTGACTACAAGGACACAGTGCCTCTTTCGGCCCCTGCCGCCACCCCTAACGCTCCTCCGGCCTGCTTTCCTAGAAAGGCTGCGGCTTCATCTAGAGGCCGCAAACCAACAAGACAACAAACAGGCGGCGCTCTAAATCTCTGCCTCCACAAAGGCCTCCGCCAGTTTCCCTGGCCTCTTCCCACTCGCAAGCACGTTCATCTTCCAAACTAACGGTGCCCTTGCTGAAACAGGCCCTGGCTAAAGCGGGAGGGCACCTCTCTAGAAGGCCCGTGATCTGAGCATAGCTTCACATAGCGTCTGCTAGAGGCCGCAAAACCTCCCGGCTACAACCGGCGCGCTCTCCCCGGCGTCCTCGGTCTCCGCCACCACAACTACAACCCAGGCCTCTCCGGTCTCTTCATCAGCCCAGACGCTAAGACGTGGATCAAACAAGCCCTAGACAAAGCCGGTCCTCTGACATTTTATCCTACCCACCTTTGCGACTCATTCGATTATCGCTACACCACAATCCGGACACTCGTACGGAGTTCCTAGCTTAAAGACACAATGCCCCCTACCGCCAAGCAGCCAGGGGCTCCAGCCAAACCCGCGATTTACTGCAATGGCCGTAGACCCATTTGCCAGCCCCTTACCTCCATCAAGCCCCCGCAAAGCCAGCATTCTATCCTTCCACCGATCTCCAGTTAACAGGCGATTGCATCATGCCAGCGCAGCCCTCGTAGCTTCTTTAGCATCCAAAGCGTGAAGCACGTATCCTTTAACAGCCGAATCTTCAACCCTTCCTCCGTGTATGCCACGGGCACAGGCTGATCAATATCAATCCGAGATTCAGCGAGCACATTTCGTTTAATCCCACCCAGTGTCGCCAATTTTTTCTTTCAATCAAAAATGGCTAAATCCAGCTCGAATAGCCGAGATGCAACGTCATACGTCACTGCGTCATTATCTTGCTTTCTCCGCGGTCACATAACGTCATTCAGTGCTCCCTAATTCGCAATATAACCATCTTCTCCGATATATTTAACGGTTCCGTTGTCAAAGGAACAGAGTGATTATGGATTAGTGACTGAAATGCACCCTATTATTAGGCCTAACAGTTACCAAACTAGCTCTATATTTCAAGACGTTCCTCTGGATTTAAATCCTTATTTATGACCGAGCCGCTGTCTGATGGGGTGATTTGCTGAATTGTTGCCATCTTGCATATATTACTTTAAAGCAACATATCCATTTTTAACTCAAAACTCTGCTTCTCTCAGCCGCTCGCTGATCAGAGCAGACACAGAGAGAAGTATGCGGGCGCTGGGAAAACGAGCTCGTGCCCCCGCGGCAGTACCAGAGACTCGCAGAGGTTCGTCAAAAATGTTGCCAAGTGGTTCTGAAAAGCCGCTAAATATAGCGTTAAAGTCACTAAGTGGGCAACACTGATCCCGCCAAATAAACAAATCAAAACCTTCCAACAAGGAAGAAACACAATCTTATTTCCCCCTGCATTTCGCATACTTTGTGATTTCAAAATAAAAGTACTTTCACTTTTATATTTTTATTAAATCTTTCTGTAAGATCTTATAAAATTTTTATATATTATTTTATACCATTATTTCTGCTTTTGGCTACATTTGGTTTCCTCCATTCCTTCTTTAAAAGCTTAATAGGATTATCAAAACAAAATAAATCAAAATAAAATAAGAGGATTATCTTTGAGAAGTTAATTTGCTCCAAGCCAGTTACTATTTGCATATTCACTGTTACTACGGCGTCGCACTTGCCAAATACATTGCCCTGCAGAAAAAGCCTGCTAAAAAAAAGCAGGAAGTATCTCTCACCTTCATTCAACACTACTCCGCTGGTGAATAAATTTTCTCTGTATACCTACCCTAACCTTTCTGATTGTCTTTTTCAGGTCGGAAGCTCGAATTTCACCCAGAAGCCCGCCGCCCCTCTTCCCAGTCACACACCTGCCCAAACCTCCAGCCGGCTAAATAGATCCCTCCTCCTCCGTCCTTTCAGATTAAGCACTAGTCAGTTTAGACACCAAACCTCTAAATGATGGTGTGTCTGAATTTAGTATAACAGCACCGTTTACTCGATAATTCCCCCTTCGATACTTTGGAGTCCAGCTCGATTATGACGACATTACCACCGCCTTCACTGTAATACCCATTCACCCCGGTCTTCACACCTCCTTGGTATTCGATGGAGAAACGTTCTTCCCTTCTATGTTACGGTTCGCTTTACTTCGGCGCGGCAAGTAATGCCTTGGGATTTCCTTTCTTCGCCTAGGTTATCTTTCCCCTCAGAACGATTAAACCTGAGTTACCATACTATTATTGGCTTTAGGGGTTTCTAAGATGCTCAGAAATTTCAGTAACCTCCCCGTTTAACCTAAGCATCCACCCTATCTTTTCCAACCTTTGCATTATAGATAACTAACCTATCGCTTTCCTCCTCAAAATGACCAATTCAAGAAAGGCCATTTTTATTTACATGTTCAAACTCCCCTGCCAAATTAAATCCTACCAAACCACGCTCGCCTTCCTTAACAATAGAAGCTCGCTCCCCTCCACCCCCTATTTTTAGATGAATCATACAGACCGTTTTCTCATTTTTTGGTTTCAAAAACAACTCAAAATAGTCCTTCGGCTCGTAGGTACCCCCACCGAGAAATTCACATCCCACTCATTTAGAATCGGAGCTGCTACCACAGCCGCTGAGAACGGCCTTTCTCAGCTCCAGATCCAAACCCTTGGGCGATGGTTGTCTAACGCTTTTAAAAGTTACTTCCAATCCGACAAAAACTCCATATAAAACGCCCTCCAAGTCCTAGTTTCTCCCGCAAATTTTAATTCATTGCCCACTTTGCTTCTTCCTCTCCAACCCATTCCTTCTACCAGCTCAGCTCTCTCCTTCCCTACCCAAAATTTTCCCTCACTGGCCTTACCAACAACACCCTATCCCCCAGCAGCCTTCTTTGTTCCTCCCCTTCCAGCAACTAACCCTTCTGCTTTTCCTCTCACAAGTTTCCAAAGCGCCTTGCAACTTTCCGCGTCAAGCCCCCTGCTATCCTCCCCCTCCCCCACCCTCGCTTTTATTCGACGTAGCTAACCCATCGCATTTCTTTTTC
>JAUMHP010000082.1:6740895-6775226 GCA_032361065.1 Enteromius trimaculatus | reverse complement strand
CAAGTTTACGAGAAAATAGCGAACTTACGGGAGCTTGAGTGATCTTGATGCATGCAGTAGAGCTGAAGGTTTGAAAATGGGGTCCTCAGGAATGTAGTCGACCTTGTAGTTGCCTGATTTTATTGCTTTTTATAAATATCTGACGGTGGTGACGAATATGTGGGACACATTTTGAGCAAGCACAAAATAATAGTAAATATTGTTCAAAACTCAGTGTTTGTAGTTTTTAATACTTATTACAATGTACTCTTTCATGTGGTAAAGATATTATTCAATTCAATTATTACTTTTTGTTTTTTTAATCAAGTTGAAATGATTACCTCCTATCCGAGGACAACTGATTTTGTAGGCAATGGGCCAGCATATAATCATTAAATAAAAAAATAAAAAAATTAAACCTATAAAAGAACCTTACATATTTGCAAAGGACCCCCTGATTATAACCTTGATTCTTTATATGCATGACAATTGTATTAATTTCCAACAGAATTAGCACTCTTCTTTGTGGGACATGTTTTATCCAAATTCCCAAGAATCACTGATTATACAAAATACATACTTGGTACATACTGAAAGTAAAGGTGTTTTTGCGATGGCTCCATTCTGAAGATGATTAGGGCCGCAAACTATACAAGTGTACCAAGTTTCATGCTTTTATGAAAAAGCGAAACATGCACCAGTGAATCCTTCACAATATGACCAAATCCAAGTCTCAAGAAAGTAAAAAGTAAAGGTCAGTTTTGATTCGTTGACTTTAAAAGGAAAGAAAGCAGCTTTAGTTTGACATTTTATGTCTCACTGAGTTATCTGAGAAGCACAGTAAAGTCACTCTAAAAGGTCTCTTATGTTTTATACTGGACATATTAATGTCACCTGATATCAAAGACATTCTTTGAACTGGACTTCTGTTGTTCGCTCTAACCGTTCTATTGAGCTGTCCTTCAAAACTCTTGCCAAATCTGGGCCTTTTGATTTGTGGATTTGGCTGTGTTTAGGTTTGGCTTGGGTATCGTGTCCTCAGATTCATGAAGATAGAGGAGGACACTGTCTACTGTCTGTCAGTGAACTTACTGAAGTATATCATTACCATTAACCTGACTAGGTCGCATTCCTTTTCAGTGCACACAAACCTCATGTCACTGGTGGTCATTATATGAACCACAAAGGCCATATATAGTGGCATATCAGTAGTTTTGATTATTTCACTTTGTGTCATAAAGTTCATCCATTTAAGCATTTAACCACAGCACATAAGCACTCGGCGACAAGTAACATTTATAAGGGCTGATTTAGAGTTAAAACGAGCTGAGCTGAAATGATAAACCTCTTGTGGGCAGGTCTTCGGCAGCGTTTTATTAAAGGTCTCTTTGTTTACTGTTTGTTCTGGGTCATTTTGATTGACTAAAGCTGAAAGCCGCTGTACTCACACACAAAAAAAAAAGCCATGAAAAGTGCAACTTGCTCATTTTGGCTCATAACAAACTGTTTCCAACACACTCACACTTTTCATGTTTCAAATACACTTCAAATTTTCCTATATTGGCACCAATTTAGAGAAAAACATTACGGTCTTGTTGATTAAAATCAAAATGTAGAGTAGAAAAATTATTATTTATATTAATAAAAAACCTCTAATAAATAATTTAATTAATTTATATTAAGCATTATTGATTAATAGTAGTGTTTATTTCAGAATATTTTAAATCATTATTAGTTATTAATTAATTATTACATTAATTTTTAGTAGTAGTATTAACAATAAATAAGTAAATAGATAAGCATCACCCATAAATATAAACAATAAACAAACATAAATAATACATTGATGCATAATGCTGCTGCTGCTGCTGATTTAAAAAAAAATGTAATGTAACATTAACTATTTATAGTAATAATAAAAGATAAAAATCCGAAAACATTTTTAGTATTATATCATTCAACAACCATGATAATAAAACTGTAAAAAAATAAGTAATTTAATGCATTTATTGATTACTAATAATACTTTTTTTTTTTTTTTTTAACAAATATACATTTTACTGTATATCTTATATAATTTCTTCTTATTATTATTATTATTACTATTACTACTATCATTAATAATAATAATAATCTGCTGCTCATTGCAGGTGGTTTCTGAAATGAAGTCTTGAAGCCAAAAAGACATTATCTCTCTTCTCTCTGCCCAGAATGTGCCAACCTAGTCTTGAACCGAATCAACCCTTTTCCTTTCGACAAAAGACACTTTGGTGTAGAATGGATCTCTCCCACGCTCTCCAGAACAACCTGCACAAAGATGCAGCCTCCCACCTGCATTAAAATACCGCTGTATCTGTAATGCACTGTACCCTCTATAATTAGCCAAAAACATACAATAGCCATTGGTTTGTGAATGCTACTGGTTGATATATGAAACTATCAAAACTATGAATCAAAAATATAATACACTTAAGAGTTTCATACCATTTAATAATGCACTTATTAACGTTTAGATACCATTGAAGCACTTTTTTTCTTTGACAAAAATATGTTTTTTGGATAAGATCACTTAAAAGTTGAAGGCAGTACACGAAGCATAAAGTTGCTTTATATATGCAACATAACAGAAAACATATATGAGTGCTGTAATTTCATCATCACTGTAGTTTAAGGCAATGTTAAGGCAGTTATTCTTGGCGAATACACTTTAAATGTAACAATCCCTGATAGTTTTATATCAGAAATGTAAATGCTACAGTCGTTGTTTTCATTTTATTTCAGTTATAATCTAGTGGCTGCGCTGCTAGACTCTGTACCTTTCAGATTTTTCTCCTTGACTTTATTTACTCCATCTTGGCACAGTCGTGATTTCAGGAGTCAAGTGTTTCCTCTTTGGCTAATGAACTCCGATTAAGAGTCCTGCCTATTGATCTTTTTGAGTCTCTTCATCCTCTCCTGCCGGACTGTCTCTGCTTCCAGAGAGGAAACCTCTGTGAGCCTCTGAACAAAAGAGGCTGAGGCACCCAGGTGTGGATCAGGGTACAACTGGCCTGAAAAACAATCACCGGCCCACAGGCTGGTTAGACAAGAGAACAGTTTGCTTATTCAGGTTTACACAGGTAACACTTTTCTCACCTCATACAAAAGACTGGGAATTTCAATAACGGCCTACAGTCTGGCGGGAGGGACGTGAGGTGTGTGTGTACTTAAGCATTAAATGTGTGTATTTTAGGTTTGTGTGCTCATGAACACCACAAGCACATGTGAAATTAATCGTGTGCGTTCTGAATCAGTAAAATGAGTGAAGTGAGAGATCTCACCTGGTAAACATTAAGCAAACACCTAACTAACATGTGCTAAATGTATGGGTTTTTACCAAGTTCTATCTAAACCGCAGCGTTTCAATGTTAGATTTATGCTTAAAAGCTCACTTTTGTTGTTAGCACCATTAGAGAAGAGATTGTGCACTCTGTTTTTCATCCTTAATCTGAAATGCAGAGAATAAGACAGGAGAGAGTATAATTAGTTTAGAATATACACAATCCCCCGATTTCACAGACAAGGCTTAAGCTAGTCCCAGACTAAAATGTCTCAACTGAAAATATCTTGCTCTGACATATCTTAAAATATGTCAGTGTCATTGTTTTGTGTCAAGATGCACACCTGTAGTGATTTCTTCTAAGGCCTTTTTTGTAAAGGTTGCTTTAAATATCTTGGTTTAACTAAGGCCTAGTTCTGGCTTAAGCTAAGCCTTGTTGGGGAAACCGGGCCAATATGTATAGTTAACAACAACAACAAAAAAGGTTACCTGTTTTTACAGTTTTGTGATAAACAGAGTGGTCCACTGATAGATGGGCTAGTGGCTGGTAACAGAACTGATGGAAATGAGGTCAGATAATCAGTCCTGAAATTGACGTAGAGAAAATATGATATAGAGAATGGTAGTTAATATCGCAGTATTTTTAACAGTTTTGAAGAACTCACCCGCAAATGAGTGGCCTTGGGTCGCGCGGGCAGAGTTCTTTGCGGTGGGCAAATTTGGTTAAATTATGAGAGCGATAAACACGGAACTCCTGAGAGAGTGGATTTGTTTGCTTGTGGTTCATCAGGACATCATCTGTTTGGTTAAAATTAAACATATTCACGTTCTAAGGTTTCCAGAGAAAGCCAAAGAAATATCTATAAATAATAATCCCCACCTAAATTACTTTACTGAAAATGATGTAGCGCAAACATATTCATATGAAAGATTTGAGCGCCATCTATCGGCTGCCCCACTGAAACTACCAATTACACATTTGTTCCATGTCATCAAATAATGATGTGACAGTATCATAATCTGAGTATATGCGGTATTAAGATACGTTCTTGGCCTTTCCCCCATTTGTATAGTAATAATGATACAATAAATGGAAATAAATATAACTGGAGAGAGGGATAAATACCTTCAATGCCATAAGTGACGTAAGCTCCATTTTTCCATCGTTTATCAAATAAGAAATGTCTGTCAGAAATATCACTGTCAGACACGTGGTTTTGTGAGGCACGTTTGGTGACTGCTGAGCGATTTTTGGCTAATAATGGAAGCAGAGGCCTGTGAAGTTGGAAAGACATACAAAAATGTAGAATAATATCTTATATGCTGCCATTACATAGTGTTTCTGTGGAAATACACATGACGTATTACCTCAGTGTTTGCAAACGTCAGCTTATCTTAAAAAAACATTACGTTGTTATTATTTTGTTAGTATACTCACCCTTCAGTAATAGAGCTGACACAGTAAGGCATTCGATCCCTTGAATCTACAACTATTAAACATTAAATGTTCGTGTTAATAAAACACATGACACCGTTCGTTCATTGTAACTCACAAAAATCGTTTGTGTCTTGCTGGAGAGCCACTGAAAAACGAGCAAGATGTATGTAAAGCACACAGTATCCTCACCGCTCGGACTGCATGGATATTTCTGTCTTGCTGAGGAGATATTCGGTCTGGATTTAGTAGCCGTGGAGCATCCAGACACTGGAGGACTGGATTTGTAGTTTGAAGGATAACTGGGTCGCGCGTCTGTAATGTCCTGTATTATCAGATGAGCTTCAGTTGGCAGTGACATCAGTTTAGGTCTAACGGCGCCGGTATAAGGCTTCATCTCCACTTTTAGATGTAACTCGAACTATAATGTCATTTTAGGCAGTTTAAGAAGCTGAGCACTAAAAGTTAAAGCTAATATTTCAATCCGGCGGTGAATAAAAGTAAAAAACGGAAGATGATAGTCCATTGCGTTGACGTTTCCATAGTTACTACTACCAAAACCACGTGACATAGCTGACAGGAAAAACGCAAAAAAAAAAAAAAAGCCTATTAAAATAAACGAAAAGGGGAAACGTGCTTATGTAAAATAACCTAACCCATTTTGTTGTTTTTTAATTTTAATTTTTTTTTTTTTTTTTTACTTTTTTATTGTTACATTTTTAAAACACGAATAAACAAGCACTTCCAATCGTCCATCCAGAAGGTGGCGACCTTGTAAAGGTATTTTTTTAAAATATACGTGCATCTGTCCCCCTAAACTCACGGATCTGCCTCGCATCATTTATTAACATGTGGCTGAACAAATGTTAAAAGCATAAGCTATTGGAACATTAAACCTACAATATGACTGAATCCCATTGATAAGAGCTTAAAATGTGCATGGACATGTAAATTATATAAGTAATATGTAGCCTAGCTGTTCTGAATCTTAATCCTGAACAACTGATTCTGGAAATATAATGGATGATGACTATGAATAACACTAATAACATCTAATAACCCATGTAATTATCATATAAGACTGATTTTGAGATTTTTTTTCATTCAGTCTTTTGATCCACTGTTTTCTCAGTTAATTAAATCTTGTTTATAATGTGAGCTGCTGGAATGTTTGCATGGATTTCATTTAAGTCATAGATTCAATTATTATAGCTCATGTAAAATGTCGCTAGAAACCCTCAAATTCTGGTAGCAGGCTACTGTTAATTCCTTTCTGTCTGATAAATGAGTGTCTCACCTCAGCAACACTTACATTTGATCTCTTTCGGGCAGTTTTGGAAAATGTGGAATGAGTTTTTCTAGAGAGGTTGAAGTTCTAGTGGTTTAGTGCCACTATAATAACTTCTCCCAGAGCATTACCAAGACAAAGGAGAAGATTGTCACGGTGATCAAACATGCAAAGCTTTAGAAACTGCTCTGTATCTAAACACAAAGAACTGCAGAGGGCGATGAAGACAGTGCAGATCATTACTAGGCATGAGTTACGGGGCATCTCCTGAGAAGGATGTCTTAGAGAGCTCATATCCATTCTTAAAGAGCTCAGACTCTGTTCATCTGGTAACAGTGTACTGGCAAAAAATAGTTTTCTCTCAGACTTAATTTGTATGACATGGGAACAGACAAGCAAAGCCTTCACAGTTGTACAGCTTTGGGATTCTGTTTGTTTATACTTGAGCTGATTTCCATAAAAATCTTGATATCCCTATTACAAAATGTGATGTGAAAAGGCTGTATAGTGGAATTTTCAGAATAAAATAAATAAAAGGTTTAACATGTTACATTCTTAAAATGCACTGTTTTTGTACTTGTTGCTATTTTTACATAATATATTCTTTTTATGCCTGGCTTTGTATGTTATGTAAACATCTACATTTTATATGGCTGTAAATAGCCAATTAAAAGCCTACGTTTTCAGCTATATAGCTTATTGTAGGCTATTTCTCCTTTTCAGTGTTTACCACTGAAAAAATATGATATCAAATCATATATCATCCAATTACATGCACTGATATAACATATTCATTGAAACATCCGCCTAAGCATTAAAAAGTATTAGTCAGAAAGTGTTATAACACATCCACTCTGTTTTCCCAAACCTCCACAGCTGAGCTAAATAGATGTAAATTTCAATCAGGCATCTGGGCCAATCACTCTGTGGGGTCCTGTGGAGAGGGGCTGGTTAAATAGAGAGCGAGCAGCAGCTCAGTCAGGAGAGTCTGACTCAATCTCACTTACAGAGCAGCGGCGCACAGGCAGCTATTGCGCGCATCCGTGCCGGGATACGATAGGTCGCTGGCGGGGAGATTCGTCTGCGTTGTAGCGTTGAATCATTGCTTTTATTTGTGACGCTCTTGTTCTCAAAGTTTGATGCGTTATATTGTTGATTTGTCTGTAGGTTTTAATAATTTATGTATATTCTTAGTTGTATGACAGTTGGGGTTAATTGGATGTTCATCCCACAATAACCTTAAATAGGCGCATAGTTAAAGAATAAATTATATGCTAATGGTAGCAGCACAACAGCAAAACTCAGGCTGATTAGTCATTTAGGTGTAACTGGACATTGTGAGACGTTCATCTTTATTTAAAAGAAAGTCACAGCGCGGCATTAAACCATGATGATGAACATTGTCGTGGAGTTTTTCTTGGTCATGCTCAAAGTTTTCTGGGCTATCGTGATGGCCGGACTCAAGTGGCTCATACGGCCGAAGGAGAAGAGCGTAGCGGGACAGGTGTGCGTGATCACCGGGGCGGGCGGCGGACTCGGGCGGCTCTTCGCCAAGGAGTTCGCTCGGCGCCGGGCTACACTGGTGCTGTGGGACATCAACAGCCACAGCAATGAGGAAACTGCCGAGATGGTGCGACAGATCTACAGAGAGCAAGATGACAACTCGATGACAAAAGAGGGTAAATGGGATGATTCCATATTTACCAGAACTTGCATGTTTATCCTATTTAAAGGATCGGTTTACTGTGTTTAGGCTTGTTAGCTTCATGCCTTTGTAGGTATTTAATTATTTTGTTTTGTGTATAGTCCTTGAATGATTGATGTTTAAAGATGAGACGACTCATAACATTTCTTTTTGTTTAAATGTCCAATAACTAGTTTGCAAAAGTGATTTTAGTTTTTTAATTTTTTGGCAATAATAACTAAATAATAACAACACATGACCACAACACGTGAGAACATTGTCTACACTGATTTAAAAACAAAAATTACTTTTAATAATTATTATAAAAGTATAAACATTACATTAATTATTACTATTATTTTTGCGATTAAGTTGCCAAAATTATTTTTCTTTAATTGTTTTTTTAAAATGGTACTTGTTTCTCATTTGAGAATGAATGACTGTAAAAGTTGTTGTTGTGTAGTTATTTTATGTAAAAACAGTTTTTTACCAAATACCTATAATGTAAACTAGCTTCAAACTATAACTCAGTTATTTTAACAAAACAAAACCAAAAAATCCCTCTCACTGCTATAGCGTGCCAAATTTAGTATGTTATGGTCATGCATCCTTTATCATGCACTGTTTACTTGATGATGGTCACATGGCCAAAACCAATTAAAATTTGCAAGCTATGTCAGTGTGAGAGGTTTAATCTTTTTTCTTTATAGATTATAACCTTATATATATATATATATATATATATAGGTTTAACTGCTCATATTTCTAAGAAAGTTGAGGTTTTTCATTTATTTCAGTGAAACTGAATCAAATTAAGCTAGTTTTGCGGTTTTCTACATCTTCGATAATGATCTAATGTGTTTTTCCAAAGGAGCTGTTGGTGGCGTAGAAGAGGTCCCTCCGTTCCAGCCGCAGGTGTATACATACGTGGTTGATGTGGGCAAGAGGGAGAGTGTGTACTCCACAGCAGAGAAAGTGCGCAGGGATGTCGGTGAAGTGGAATTGTTGATCAACAACGCTGGTGTTGTATCCGGCCACCACCTGCTGGAGTGCCCTGATGAACTTATCGAGAGGACCATGGTGGTGAACTGCCATGCACACTTCTGGGTGAGTCTTGTTTCACTCTGTAACTACTCAACTGTACTGTATATACAGTAATATCTGATGTAACAGTGTAGCCAGTCAATATGCAACATAATGTCAACATAATGAAAGTATAGAGCTATTTGTAGAGCAGTGAAATGCCCTCTTTTAGTGATTGTGCTACATCACATGATGTCACGGCCCATGCGCCCATCTCTTCAGCACATACTCATTTCTCGTTTCTGGTATTTGCACTTGAGCCAAGTTGGAACGCAAAACTCTTCTGCTCCAGGCGTGTTCATAATAAGCCAGAGTGGAGTTTGAAATTTTGACTTATACACTCAGTATTTATTCTTTCAAAATCAATTACAGCAAGCACTTAGAAGCTCAGTCGTTAAATCCGTCTGGTGTCGTTGAGCGCAGACAAATGTGTCTGTCGTCTGAGATTGGCCACCCCCCAACACTTAAAACACCCCAATAACTGTTGCATATTCCTCACACCAGTCTTATCTGTCTTGCTCTTTCTTTCTTAGTCTATGTTGTCCATTTGTTTTTCTTCATTTCTTTGTTTGTGGCAGCCAGAATTATTATTTACGGCTCAGTCTGGATGTTCTGCCGAAGTAGACATCCACAGGCTGTGAGATTATGAGGATCTGGCATGTGTTCAGTAAGAATATCAGTACAGGAGCTGATCTTGGATCAGATTACCCTCCCTGACTTCATCAGGTCAGTCCCTGTGAGTTATAACATCAGAACTGATCTTAAAATCATACTTCCACTCAGAGAGGTTTTATTAACATGCCCCCTGCAGTTTCAACGTATTCCTCTCCAAAGCTCTCCGATCTGCAGATATAAACGAGCTCTGAGCAAGAGAACTCCAGTAGGGGGTTTTAGTAAGATCACCAGGAACAATCTGCTCTGCTTTGGTTTGTTAATTTAAAGCCCATTGAAGAGCACATCCTGCCTGGGGAAGTACCATTTGGACAAGTCCATTCTCACTTGGCCTCACTAATTAACCTCTCGCCAGTAAATGCGTAAACGGCCTGTCTGTAGTTTGCACTGTCTTACTGAGACCACCTTATGGGACGAGCTGTAATGGGACAGTTTGTTTTAATTCATGCCACTAAAGTCTCGTTGAGGTCGATTGTGGATGTTTTTTTCCTGCATTTTTTTTTTTTAACGATTTGTAAAAAAGAATGGTTAATGTTTTTTGGAGAGGTGAGGGTTGACATCATTCCAGACTTCCTGGAAAATAAACATATTGATAAATACTAATAGCTTTTTACTTGGACTTAGGGTGTTATGATATCACATTCCATTACTTATTTCTTTTTTTACATTTGCAGATATCTGAATGAATCCTGGAAGTCCTTCTAATGAAGCATGAAAATGCTTGGCCACAAACTGAGCTTAAGTGTACACCATGTTCTTTGCTATCCATATTTGAATATTTTTCAGCTTGTTAAGTTGTTCAGTGTAAGCCACAGTGGTGCTTTAGCAGATGCACTTGTTAGAGTTGGGATTCTCATTAAGGTTTTGGTTGTGTTTGCTTAAGCTTTATGCAGCGCATGGTTCCTTGTGGGGGTTTAAGATGAAAGCAAAGCTTAATCATTAAGGACAGGCCAGGAATACCGAGTGGAGGATGTGGTCATTAAAGCCACAAGCCAGCTGAATAGAAATGCACCAACACTGCTTTTCCTCTTTCTTTCTTACACAAACATGTTCTCTTAATTGGTTGCTGCTTGCATGTGGTTCGTAACACTGCAAGACTTTCTTTTTCCCTTCTTCTTTTGTCTTCCCATTTACAAATTAACTGTGTTGGTGTGTTTTGTACATAAATGATATTTTAATTATGCATTGAGAGCGTTTAGCGCTGTCACTTAAATTAAAGGGCATGGGACAAATATTTTTACGGGTCCTCCCATGGAACCAATAAGAGGGCTATTATTGGACTAAACGCATTATGGAGAGATTAAAGGCCATAAAATGGCTTAAGTTTCTTTTGTATATTGTATATTTCCAGTTTTCCAGATGATGGCCCTGAGACATGACACACATTTCATATTTCAAAAATATACAAAAAGTTGTGTAGCCTTTTTTAAAAAACATTTATTTTAATAATACTGATTGTGTACAAGATGCTTAATATATCCTGGCTAAACTATTTAAATCACATATGTGACAAAATACGAAAGAAACTTATTAAACCATTTCATGGTCTTTAATCTTTCCATAATGTGCTAATGTGGCATTCAGGTCCATTTCTTTCCCATGCTAGCTGTTTTGCAATAAATTGCAAAAGCTGTTTCATGTTTTTTTGTGTGTGTTTTTGCTTTATTGCATTTCAGATATTTGTTTATTCCATTAACTGTTTGGTATTTTTCCAAGCTAAAGCTACTGCCTTCCAAACCCTTAATTGCATCACATTTTTTCTTAAGTTTCTTAAGTCTGTCTTCACAACAGGTTCATATCATCCTCTTAAAGAGTCTCAAACATGACCTGGCAGCCGGTTCAGTGCCTTGATTTCAACGGTCCGCTGTGTTTCGAAACTCATAAGGCAGGAAGGGTAAACTCCAGATGGACATCATCTTTATTTTGTTGGATAGCATGGTGGGAATGCAACAAAACTAGAGGAGCCAACAGGAAGTGAGGCCATTATCTCAGAGCAGTGTTCTTCCAGACTAAGGCCCTCCGCTCTTTCCATACTTACAGCTGCATTTGAGTCCCAAAACCAGTGAGTTCTCCGCTAAGCCCTTTCAGATCGATTAGTCTGTCGGAGTAGCACTATGGTGGACTGACTGGTACTTAGCGAAGTAAAAGTTTAAGCGATGCAAATTACCAGATTTGTCTAGTCAGATTTTGGAGTGCTGAACCTTCTTCCTTTCTGATGGTGACCCCATAATGGGCGATATGCGAGCAGTGCATTTCACACCTGTGCGCAGTGGTGTCCGTGAAATCCTCCTAGTTGCTAAGTGAGCGTGGCTGAAGCAAACGACTCAGGGCTGTCCCTAGAGAAAAGCATCAAGGGAAAGAGAGTCTTGTACACAAGCTTTCTGGTAATGGGGAGCTGCTGCCTGACCCACTTATGTGACAATTGCTTTCTTGTCTAGGGATCAGCTTGACAAGATGCCAAACGACAGGAGCCAAGTTCTCCAGCCTGCATTCCTGCTAGACCAGGAGAAAGGGAGCAGCCAGGCAGAAGGGTCTTACTTGAGTAGTTTTAGATGGTCTTGCTTAAGGCCAATGCACCTGTACTCGTTATTTGACTTGGGGCGGCTTATATTTGCAGAGCTCTTGGCCAACAAGATCGACCATTGGCTTAATTTGGATGATCTGAGTTCGGTTAAACTGCTTCAGTGTTCATTTTGATTCCATAGATCCCGTCCCCCATTTTAATGAGACATTGGCAATACAGTAACAGCATATCAATTAGCCCCCACTTCATTTTCTCTGGGCTTTCAGTCTGAGGGCTGTACATCTATCAGGCCAATGCTTTGCTACATTTCTCGGGTCGGTCCACTTTCTCTTAATTAACGGCCATCTGGGCTTTTCAGTGTGACAATATTTGTGCATATTCCTATTGGTCAAACATTAGCACTAATCCAGTCTGACACAGCAGCTGTGAAGAGCTTTGTGAGGAGCGATGCACTTGAGCTTGTATCAATTAGAGAGCACAACAGGCATAGAACCACTGCAAGGGCCAAGGAAGCTCTCTGCTGTTGGAAGTTAATTTAGCGTAAACTCAGGCGCTGAGAAGCAATTACGGAAGCTATGAATTAAGACATGAACTTCTGTTCGGTTTCACACATTTTGTGTCTGAGAGGTCAGCAAGGCCATGCCCACATCAGTGGCGGCCCCCTCATTCCAAAGCAGATTGGGTATTTACAAAGACTATAGCCATTTCTGCTCATTTGTGCTAGTGTAGAGGTTACGGTTAATAAACTACTGGTCAAGGGCCTGAGCTGGTAATGTTGGGTTTAATTTGGTCAAGCAAAATCAAACCCAACATTTCTGACTAGTCAAACATCTGTCTAGGAGCTAGAACGGTAATGTTGGCTTTTATTATTTTGGTTAAGTGTAGCTGGTAAGGTAATTTTGGTTTATTTTGTAATGTTGCATTACCAGTTAAACCAAAATGACTTGTCAAGTCAACAAATGTTCAGTTTGGTTGGTCAACCTGCTAAGAAGATTGACTGGAAATGTTGGGTTTGATTTTGGTGAAGTGCTGAAGCTTGATGGGTATTGTTGGTTTAATTGGTAACATTTGGATTTAGTACCAGCCCAGTTACTTGACCAAAATCAAACACAACATTACCTGCTTAGTGAATTGACCAGTCAAACCCAATTTCTCATAAGATAGACTGGCAATGTTTAATTGGTAATATTGGGTTGATTTGATTACCAGACCAGCCACACGACCAAAACCAAACCCAACATTTCCAAATTGGCTGCTTTACCAGTCAAACTCGGCATTAGTAAAATATACTTGCAATGTTGAGTTTGATATTGGTCAAGAAGTGCAGCTGGGTGGGTAATGTTGGTTAAATTGGTAACACTGGATTGGTTATCAGCCCAGTTACTTTACCAAAATCAAACCCAACATTAACAGCGAGTGATATGCTAATGTACCAGCTAAATGTAGATTGAAAGGTATGACTTAAATAGTAATTTAATGCCTTCCCATGTTAACAAATGTCTACATCTGTACATCACATTTTCTTTGATGCTTTTGATAACACTGAGCTATTTGAAAGGCTTCAAGTTCTGCAGCAGAAATGCGTACTTCACCACATGATGCAAGACCAGACTTTCGATTGCGTGAATCGTGACTTTCTGTTTTTTATCATGCTAGACCGTCTCATTGGAAGCAGCACATAGTCCAAACTTTCCAAATCAATTTTTAATACTGTAGATTGTAGTGTTTGGAAGATGTTAGCATATGTGCACCACAGGCTCAATCTATCCTAATGCTTCATTTGCACGCATACTTACCGTCAGTTTGGCATGCAAGGCACGAGTACAGCTTCAAACTGATCCAAGTCTGCTCCCTTGAAGGAACCCCCCCCCCCCAACACAATGAGATGAATATTAAGAGCAATTTTACACTTAATGCGCTGGAAAAACACACAGTTTACTGTTAACGTCAGGAATTAAATGCGTAGCATGTGGCCCGCAGCGCTCAATCGCACGACTGGCCTGCCTCATGGAAGTGAAGTCAGTGGAAGTGAATTTGAGAGATTCCAGTGCCATATTTCAACAACATGTCAAGCTGACGCGTTCAGACGGCTGGTAGAGGTGCGAACCGCGCACCAAACTGTGCAAGATGGTACCATTCTCAAGTGTGGCCAACTTCCATTTCTGCTGGGCTTGTTTATAAATGGTGATATCATTGAAGGCCTCTGGAAGGGGCTCTGTTGTTTTTGGCTCTCACAAGTTTTTTCTTTTTCATAGCATGTTTCGTGTTCCATTGAGGATTGACTATAAAGCCACAGGCCGTTCTGTGGGGCTTGTACAGCAAGTCTTCTCTTAAAAAGCAGTAAATGGATAACGCCGGTCATGTTTTTCATCATTATTGTGTCCACCCCCTCACTTCCCCTGGGTCTGAAGAGAATGGAAGATGAGGCATGTGTGGTGTGCGTGGTTGTTTTTTTATTCACTCTGTCTTTTGTCCAGCCAGGATCAAGCGAAAGTGGACTACGACACTGATTTATTGAATGAAAGAAACAGTCAATAACAGCCAGACAGGATGTCAGAGCAGCTGAAAAAAGTTAGCAAATCTAGTCCAGCAGTGTTTAGTTAGTACACGCTTACTACAAGTCAGGTTGGTGTGTTGATTTTCTACATTTTAAATCTCAGTTGCCGGTTCTCAGTATGGTTTACCTACAAGATTCATTCTGATCTGGTTTACAATTTCTTGACTTATAAAATATGAGTTTTCAGATCTATTGCTTTAGCCATTTTAATGCTAATGCTTGATCCAGGCTAAAAAGGTGGTGTTTGTTTCCTGTCTTTGTTGACCTACAGCGGTGGTGTTGTGGTCTTGAGCCGTATTGTGGTGACAGTGGTGAGTGAGTACGCCGCTCGGGCTTTGTGTGCTTGATACTGAGATGCCGCTCTTGGGACCAACTCGTTGTGGGAAAAGAGGAAACCACAGACAAACCACTTGTTGTGCATTTTAATAAGCCATTTCAGACCAATATCAAACCACCCGATCTGGATCTGGAGCGATTACTTCATCCATTCAAGTAGTTTGCTTTTCAAAAGTTTCAGAAATGAAAACTTTTTGATCTACCAAGACAAATTGAGCTGTACATAAATTAATTTCCTAAGTGCAAGCTCCCTGTTAATGGCCTTTAAGACTGTAATGGAATTGTGTTTCTAAACTCCCCCAGCAGGATGAGGGAGATGAGTGTTTAGTCTCAGTGAATTATTAGTCGGGGAGGAGGGAAAAAAAACGGATCAAAGGGCTTTGGCAGAGACGTACAGCATCAGCAAAATAACTGTCTTTGTCCCCCCCTCCCTTCTCTCTCTCTCTTCCTCTTCCAGACCACCAAGGCATTTCTTCCCAAGATGCTAGAGATGAACCATGGCCACATTGTGACAGTTGCCAGTTCACTGGGCCTTTTCAGCACAGCTGGTGTGGAGGTTAGTACATTGCATCCATCACATAAATCTATTGGCAGACTGAAAAAGAGAGTGTGTTTGGAGAGTCTCAGCATGTTGACTTGCTATGGCATGGAAATTCGGTGCGGCGCACAGCACGCAATTAAGGAGCACGTTTATGCCAAAAAACGCTTAATGGTTTCACTGGGCCTACCTGCTGCAGAGACGCATGCACATATATAGTAGTCAGCATTTGAAATGGATCAACAAAAAGTTAATCAAAGTTGTCCTAAAACAAGAACGCATTTTTGTTTCAGGTTTTAAGACAACTTTGATTAAAGGTTTTGATCCGCTTCAAATGTTGACTAGTGTATATTTTCTAAATGTATGCTGTTTGTGTTGGTATTTATATATACACATCATATATGTGTTTGTATTGTTACTAGTTAATATATATTTATATATACTGTGAAAATTACACACTTTTATAAACCCCAATATGTATAGAAAGTGCTTTTTGAAATCTATTGAAAAGTTTTTGAACTAATATTAAATGTATATATTGGCCTTTAAAGAAAAAACTGACTCGTTTAACAGATTCCTGCACCTAAAGAGTTACTTTTCATCCATTAAAGCAGCCTGTGTGTCTGAGGGATCTCTAGTACATGTACAATCCTCTTCGTTCACTGCTGTCCAAACTGGTGTCATTTTCCCAGCAGTCTTTTGGGGAAACGTTACCTTTTTTGTTTTGTTAGCTGTACGTGCACTTCTTTTTTACAAGCCTTCATCTTTACTCTCACTTCAAAGGGTCCCAAAAGCCCTGTCACACTGTCTGACCTATTATGTTTCCTTGAATGTGACTTTTTATGGTTTGCATTATTGGAGTGACTCAAGCCGCTGTGAGGCCCTTTATTTCAGAGTGTTTATCTACACGCATCTGTGTTTGCCCACTCCATTCTGAAGATCCCATCCACCACGAACCACATCAAAACCCTCCCGCTCTGCTCTACCTATACTCCATACACGACAGAAGAATGCTAATGAAACCGTAGATCCCGTGCTATTAGAAGAAAACCGCCTCGGGAAGCTTGACTAAACTGTGTTTCCTCTCGGTTTCAGGATTACTGCGCTAGCAAGTTTGGTGCCATCGGCTTCCACGAGTCCTTGAGCCACGAAATCAAGGCTTCGGAGAAGGACGGTATCAAGATGACGCTGGTGTGTCCTTACCTGGTGGACACGGGCATGTTCAGAGGATGCAGAATAAGGTAAGAAAAGAGCCGTCCAAATGTCATGATTAGGTTTCAGATGGCCACTAAAAGAGCGAACGACACAATGCGTATCTAGTTCGAGTAGACATTGCTTAACAACAGTCAGGGTAGCTTTGCTTGTGGCCTCTCATGTCACTGTCAGCTTGGGTTTTCACAAGCACAATAGGGGCTTCGACTTGAATAGAAGGTGCATGCTGGATCTGTTTCCACTCAATAATGACTTGCTCTGACTGGCGAAGCACTTTGGGCTGACTTTATTAAACAAAGACGACCCTTAATCATCATGTTTTCTCCTTCTCTCCCTTCCTGGGCGGGTCAGGAAAGAGATCGAGCCATTTCTCCCTCCATTGAGACCAGAGTTCTGTGTGAAACAGGCCATGAGGGCCATCCTGACAGACCAGCCCATGATCTGCACGCCTCGCATTGTATACATGGTTAACTTTATGAAAAGGTGAATTTAAACGGTCCTAAAACAGAACTTTGAAGTACCTCCAGATGGTCGGAACAATCGTAACATTCTCCCATTTGTTTTACAGCATTTTGCCCTTCGAAGCAATCGTGTGCATGTACCGGTTCCTGGGTGCAGATAAGTGCATGTACCCCTTCCTGGCTCAGAGGAAAGAGGCGATGAACAACAATGAGGCCAAGAACGGGATCTAGAGGGCACCGTTTCTAACCCACAAGGGTACATTTCTAACCCGCATGAGGAGAAGACCACTGAGAGGGCAGAAGGAAGTGAAAAGACTGCGTTTAGACTGGTGCACTTGCATTTGGCAGATGCAAAGGTTTACCATATTGTTCCTCTGGAACAAAGAAAGCTGTGTACTACACTAAGGATTTATTTGTTGATTTAATGTTTTGTGTCTTTTTTAAGGTTTGTTTAATGAAACCATCCATCTATATACTGTGTCAATAGTTTTGAATCATACATGAGCTATTCAGTAATTAACTATTTACGTAATGTAGTCACCAGCATTATCTAGCGTCTTTGTGAAACTATACAGTATGTTACTGTATGAACAGTAAATTCTTGTCACTTTTTTTGGTTTTGTTTGTGTGTAGACATGCACTGTATTTACTTTCCTCTACACTGCCAACATTATCTACACAGTTCAGCGTGGCTCCATGCCACTTCGTTCCCCAATGCGATCCATTTAAAGGCAGCGGCAGGAGATCTAGTGTCCGGTTATGAACCATGTGATGTTTTATAAGAAATATTTTGCATTGTTTCCCCCCACATTTCTCTTTGTTGACGTCATGAGAAGTACAAGTGGGTAAAACGCTGGTTCCAGCTGATGTGGGAAGGGAGTGTATTTTTACTCTATAATCTACAGACTTATTGTATTTTGTATATGGAAATGTATGAGAGATGGTCAGTTGGAAGGGATGGCTTGGTTTTCCGTTCACTGAACATTATATATAGTTTTACTTGGCCTACTTTAAATTTGTGAATGAACTGAAGAAAAAAAAAAAAGATTTTTCGGTTACAGACCTTTTTTTTTAATAATGGATTCATTATGCTTTTTTTTTTTTTTTAAATGAGTCATTCACATTTCAAATTCATGTCAGTTGCCAATTTCAGTCAATAACAATATAAATATGTTGCATTTTTGTTGTACACACATTTGTTCATTTAAAGTTTTTCCTTTTTGTGTATTCAAACCTGGACCATTGAAATGTTTTCACAGATGTACGTTTAGGCAAAAAAAAAAAAGGACAGAAAATATGAGTTTAAACTACATTCCAATAGGCGTCCTTCACCGACTGTGATGAGCCTAAAATCTCTACCTCTTCATTTTTGCCATTTGTTAACAGTATGACATAAATACTCTTTTTGTAACTTTCCTAAAGAGTGCTCTATAGATGAGCACACAACATGGTTCCAATGTTTAGTGTCTCTACCCAACTTAAATTAATAAAAGGATTTAGATTATTTGTTGGTTTTTGTGTATTAATCATAACCTCAGTGTCTCTCAGCAACCGCAAATGCCAGAAATTCCTGAGCACAGAACTTAAACTTAAAAAAAAGAAAGAAAAAAAATCCTGAGTGTATCCCTATAATAACTTCCAAGCAAGTGACATGACATACTGGAAGTGAAACCTCATAGAAAAGAACTACACCTACACAGAAAGAGTACAGTATTGTCCATCACACAGCATATGGGAGGGACTTTGGGGGAGTAAGCACTAGATTTGTTTGACTCGTGTTCCATTCAAGTCAAGATCCTTGTTATCTTTAATTATGAAAGTGATTGTGAAGTGAGTTTACTTCAAGGGGAAATGCATCACAAGAATTGCTAAGCTTGTGAATAACAATGCCTCATACAACTTGAGAGCGATTTATAAGAGATCTGCTCGGAGTGATGCACTGAAGAGAAATGCAATTTTGAAAGGTTAGCAATGTCAAAATACCAGTGAGTTATGAGTTATTTTCCAAATAAGACAGACCTATTTACATGTTGAGTCGGTGTAGGGTTTCAGAAAACCCATGTCACAGCAAATGTTGAGTGAACAAGAGGGCGCGCCATTCTAAACACGATAAGGCCTCGTTTATGAAATGTTACATAGAAACTGTCCTACATTTAATCTTACGATCATTTCACACATTATACGTGTGATTCAGAAAATGAACTATACACAAAAAACATGTGCACACGCGCCTTTCTTTGTGAAATTTATCAATTACAAATTATCTTGAAATTGTGCGCGGATGAATGGTTTCATATGAGTGCCACCTAATTAATGCCATTAACATATAATACAGCACCAGTCTAACATAAATCCTTTACAAGAGAATGATCAGCTGCAAGAATTCATTGGCATTGATTATATAATTACACATACTCTATAAGATTAAATATGTGCATTTGCATGCTTATAAATAAGACCATTTTTTTCTTATTTCTCATAGGTCCATTTAAGCATTTGGATTTAATTGCACTGTTTTTGATCAGTCTTTGCTATAAATGTATTTTTGAAAAAAAAAAGTACCTTAAATTATAAGGACATACAGCTCTTTTGTCAGCCAATGGTTCTCAACTGTTAAAAAGCACGTCAGTAGCCAGCAGTGGAGTCGTTTGAGTCTGGCTAATAGGCCTGACTGATGGTCTATTGTAAGAGATTAGTGTAGTACAGAGACAGAGAAATATTGACACATCAAAACTCCCGCAGCTATGGTAATTGTCAAGATAGGATCAGTCAACTGAAGCAACTCCCCGCTAAGAAATTAAATTAAGCTTCACAGCGCCAGAAATTCAAAGCTTTGAAAACACATGATGAAATGCTTCCTTGCAATACGGGATTTAATTTCCTTTCACTCAGCAGAGTAACAAAAGCACTAATTTACCTTTAAAAGGTCGATAACACTTAATTCTGGTGGAAAAATCAATGAACTCTGTTGGCCTGTAGCAAAAAAGGCCATTTAACAGCATTATACGAGTCAAACGGGACAGAGCAATTGTCATTGGTGAACATTTTAGTAGCTTTCCACACTTAGGATAACATTTAATCTCATCCATAATTATTCAAAGTAAAAAAAAAAAAGATATATATCAGGGATAGTGGCACATAAAACTAATAGTAATGTGCTAAATGCTTATAGGTATTTAACAAATGGGAGAAAGAGGTAATTTACAAAGCCAGGCAACAAGACAGTCCATCAGCCTTCATATTGAGTTTTTCCTCCTCCAATCTGAATTCCACATTAATTGACAACAAAAGCCCTCACACTGATGTACGAGACAGCAAGATTGATCAGTTTCCAGTTTCTTCATTACCCACAGGACATCTCTAGCAATAGAGAAGAACTAGCAATCAAAAAGAAACTAGATATTTTCCTTTTCTTAAGAAATCACAGCTTGCTTGTGTAAAACTAACTTTTATAATGCTAGGATGTTGTGTGCAAATGTGTTCTAATGACAATTGGTTTAACTACAAATAAAACCAAAAACCAGATTTACTATAGTTAAACCATGGTAACCACAGATAGAGATATAAACAATATTTTACCACGGTATTACCATAAACTGTGGACATACAAATCGTAATCAATACAGCGAAAACATTACTGTAATAAGACCATGATTCATTCTCAGAAGGATTTTTATTTACAGAAGGATTTATTATGATTTCTTTTGTTATTTTAAAATGAGCTATTTCTCCAGTATTTGTCTTTAGCGCTATGCTATTCTTTGGCTAAGGTGTTTGGAGTTTAGCATAGTTCATTTGCTGAGGTGTTCTGTGTGGTTTTAGGCTAAACATTTGCTAACGTTTTTAGCATGTTGCTACACATTGGGTAAGTGCTGTTTGGCTCTATAGCCTACTTGCTAAGGTGTTTTTAGCACCTTGCTATAGATACATTTGCTAAGAGTACGCCAATACTAGTTTTTAACACCTTGCAATTCTTATTTAGCACAAATCGCATTTTAGCATATTGCTAAGGTGTTAAGGGGTTGCTAAACATTTGCTAAGTGTTTTTAAAATGTTGCTGTACATTTAGTAAGTATACTATATACCTGATTCTGGTAAACAACACTTGTTAAGGTGTTGTGAACATTTTTGTAACTTCGCTATATATTTGCTAAGGTGTTCTAATTATTTTTAGCACATTACTATTGTTTAGCTGATGTACTATGCAGATGTACTAAGTGCATTACAGTGTTTTTTAGCATGTCGCTGTTCATTTGCTACCGTGTTTTGGGAGTTTTTAGGGCATTACTAATACATTCGCTAAAAGACATGGGCGAAGACTTGTTCTTGCAGATTTCAGTGAAATATTGAACCGATGCTTGGTAACAGACTTACTTTTCCAATTGGTAAGCTTGGTCTCATATGGAAAGGATCCTCTAACTATGAATGAATGACTGTTTCCTTGGTAATACTGAATGGACTCATAGTATGGAGCTATTTTTAGACTGCTGTGTCGCAAAGGCTAAAAGACTCACGGATGATTGTTCATGTGTTACAGAGCCATAAAAGTCCCTTTAGTTATGACACAGCACTGCGCCATATGTTTGAGCAAATCGCCTGTGGTTTTTAATTCACACCCTTGTGTTGGCATGAAAATATAAAAATATGGTTGTGTAGCTACAGTACAAAGAATGATCTTAAAGTGAGAGTTCACTCAAAAGTGAAAATTCTGTCATCATTTACTCATGTAACATGCATGAGTATGTTTCTTCTGTTACGCACAAAAGATACTTGAATAAAGATGGTAAGTAGCGATTGGCTTCTACAGTGTGAAGAAAAAGAAAAATCTTGCTTGCCAACAATCTTCAAAATAGAAATTTAGGATATAGCAAATGGGGAAGAAGACAACAGACACAGTTTCAACATGAACTGATGTGATTTTACTGCATACTCCTCACCGACATGTCTGTTATTACACTGTTTAACTTCAGGGAGAGAAAAACGCTCTTCCAGCGAGTTACCAGCTTCAGAAAATTGTTCTATGACTCGATCTTTTTAAAAAGACAGCATGTCTCTATTGATCACAGCCTCTCTTTCCTCAAGAATGCAGTCATTAAAAGCACTCAGTTGATGTATCGAGTCAATACAACACACAACATAGGTGTAGATGTGCTGGACAAAACTGAAGGGAGAAGAAAATCATCAAACAGGACTAAAGAGGCATACCTGTAGATTGCTAATCGGGGCCTCTTGTGTTTCTGTCAAGAAGAAATTCTAATTTCAAGGAACGTTATAGAAGGCAAGAGGGTTGTCTGTTCAACAGGATGCTGTGGATAAGCTGTATCGTAGGTGATCCTGTGCTGTTGACCTCTAGCGTCAGTTTTATCCATTGGTTTGCACTCGTATTATACGTTTTTTCTTTTCTTCTGCGTATGATATTCTACAAGTCATATACATCCATATAGATAGATGAATGCTTTATGTCAGCATACACGGTAAGCTGGGTGACTATATATGAAGACAACAACTACGACTTCACAGCACTGGCATTGGTTAATCTTTAAATACTCAAGCATTATTATTATTCATAGATTAAAGAGAAAAGGAAAATAATAATAACCCCCCAAATAAGATACACAACTTTGTTTTCCCCAATAATGTTTTTTTTTCTTCCCGTATACTAATGGCATGACATAAGCCTGTTTAAATCCATCACTTGGAGGCAAGGTGAAAATAATATTCAAACATCTATCAAATGGGGAAATTTCCCTTAATTTTCAAACATTACCATGCATTATTTTTTTTAAGTTCACTTGTTTGCTCTTTTTAGTTAACTCTAGAGTAAATAAATGTTGTGTTAAGATAGTGTTGTCTTCACATAGACTCAAAGAATGCATTTTTTGTCATTTCATTTCATGGGACACATCCACCATATTGCATGTTGACACGTGTAGAAGGATGCAGCGGCGGTCGTGGGGGCTTTCAGGGGAACTTAAGGGTAGGTTCAGCTCCTAGACGACGGCCTTTGAATCCTTGCAGTCCTGAGCAGTGGTGCCTGAGTTAGTCGGTTTGCTGTCCGTCCGCTCGGCCAGACGTTTCGCTTGTCTGTAAGACAAACAGGTACAAATGAAGATTAATTATGATCCACCATTACCGCACTAAAGAAATACATCAAGTAATAATTACTGTAGATGATAATAACAAATAAAATATAATACATATATAAAATATAATACACATATATAATTAAATAACAAATAAACATAGATAAAGAAAATAAAAATTACAATGTAAATAATACAAAATAATATAAATTTAAAATCTAAAAATTCATAACTATACATAATGTCTAGTATAAATACAAATAATAAAAAATAAGAATGATAAAATAACATACATTAAAATAATTTATTAAGAAATAGGTTGTGTGGTTCTATCAATACCTATAAAATTATGTTATACATTAATATTTAATAATAACCTTTACTGTTTAAAAATGAGGGGTCAGTTAATAATACAAAACAATATCAATTTAAAATATAAAAATACAGAACTATACAAACTCTAATAAAATACAATAAAAAAATAAGAATGATAAAATAACATACATTAAAATTATTTATTAAGAGGTAAGTTTTGTGGTTCTATCAATACCTATAAAATTATGTTATACATTAATATTTAATAATAACCTTTACTGTTTAAAAATGAGGGGTCAGTTAATAATACAAAACAATATCAATTTAAAATATAAAAATACAGAACTATACAAACTCTAATAAAATACAATAAAAAAATAAGAATGATAAAATAACATACATTAAAATTATTTATTAAGAGGTAAGTTTTGTGGTTCTATCAATACCTATAAAATTATGTTAGAATTTAATTTTTAATAATAATTTCTACTGTTCAAAAGTTAGAGGTCAGTTTGTTTTTTAAAGAATTTATTTAATTTTTTTTTAGAAAGCATACATTAAATTGATCAAAAGTGATAGTAAAGAACTTTTTTTCATAATTTGAGTATTGGTACTCATACAAATCTTTTTTAATATTTCTTAAGCACAAAATCTGCATATTAGAATTATTTCTGAAGATTCAATCAAGACTGAAGTAATGATGCTAAAGATTTAGCTTTGCATCACAGATATGCATACAGTTTTAAAATATATGAACATAGAACACATTAATTTTGAATTGTAATATTTCACAATATTACAGTTTAAAGGTACTGTATGTAGGATTGACACCGAGTGGTTGAAATAGATATTGCAGTTCAAATTCTACATATTGGAGATGTTTTTTTTCACCCGGCCCCTACTACTCAGACTTGACGCACAGGCAGGTTGCCAAATTGAAGACAGCAACTAGAACGAGCGCAATGACGATAGAATGCGCTGTGTTTATGCAGAGCAGGCAACCTGGATGACGACACACTACTGACTTCGTGATTGGGAGTTAGATGGGGGGTGGCGCTTCAGACCAAAACGAAACATGACAACATAAACATCACTTGAGGGCTGCAAATGCGCTCTTTAAACAAGTATATCCAGGCTGTACTACTACTGTCAGCAATATGAGTACTTGAAATTAACATGTTTTCTTAATGCCCGTTGAACATAACATTTTATGATTATTACAATACATTTATTACATACGGTCCTTTAATCAAATTAACTTTAAACAACAACTTCTCATCAGCCCCTGTAATTGTGACCTATATGAGCGGTTAAACAGGGGAGTTTCTCCTCTTTGTTCTGTTCTAGCTCATGACTGCACTGAGAAGCCGAAGCCACTGTAAATAAACATTTCTTTAACCTTTTCCTAGGGCACACCTACTATGAAAATATTCTTGAACGGGTTGGTGAGATTTCCGTTCTGGTGTGTCTATCATTTCCATTCTCATATTTCATTCTCCAGCGCTCTGTTCATCACGGATATGACAGAGATTCATTTTTCCCACAGCAACCCCTCTGATTACAAGAGGATAAAGATCATGCAAAGACACGGAGTGGAGTGACCAGAGGGTTTCCACTGCAGGAAAAATCCATATTGTGTGCGTGTGTTTCTGTCAAAGTGATAAGCTCAGCCAGTGTGTGTGTGTGTGTAATCCTTTTAGTCATTAAGTGGAGTGACCTGGCAGGTTTCAGACATTGACATTTAAAGGACAAATCTTGTCTCTGTCTGCAGCTCAAAATCAGAAAGGAGCTCCACCTGTCACTGATATTTACTATACTGTGTGTGTGTGTGTTAGAGATGTGTGTACTAACTAATCCCCATAAAATGGCTTGATGATTACATTCATCCACTTACGCGCATGTTTTTATCCAAAAATGAACACAAGTGATTCATCTTAAGGAGGCAATAACACAAAAAGTAGCAACACAAAGCAGTGAAAGCATAGAATGAGTAGTTCTTTTTCTGACAAGTAGTTCTCTTTTCTGTGTTGACATGTTTTCAACTGAAAAAGGAAGTTTGGAGAAATCGTGAACGGCTCATATATTCCAACAGGCTGTAGTTAACCATGACTTGAAAAACATTTCAAGTTTGAATGGCCGAAAATATTGCTACACCCAGGGTTTAAAAATTTTATTTTTCCATACCTGGCTTGAGAAAATATTTTTACCATCCATGTAACAGTACGTGCATTTCATTCCAAAACGGGCAGAAGAAATCGGTCAAACAGGTTTAATTTTTATATTATATTATTACAGTTAAACTATATACAGTAGTCAACATTCGAAATGGATCAAAACCTTTCATCAAAGTTGTTTTTAAAATGAAAAACAATACTGATTCTTGTCTTAGGACAACTTTGATGAAAGGTTTTGATCCACTTTGAATATAGTTGCATGTTATTGCTCTTTTGTTGGTTCTGATTGCTTCTACTGTCCTTAGCTTTGGATAAAGGCGTCTGCTAAATGACTAAATGTAAATGTATTATTATTATCATTATTAAACCAAATGATTAAAAAAATAGAACAATAAATAATCACTCTGATACTATTTATCTAAAGTATTTCTTAATAATATTTGAACTATATTATTATTTAAAAGTACAATTACAATACTAGTATTTATGGTTGTTCTTTTCTTTGCTTTCAAACTAAAAAAACAACCATAAATCTTTCTTTGCTTTCAAACGTTACGTTTTTATTTTTGCGGAAAACTGCAGGGAAACTTCTCTTTTATAGAATGCTTCTATTTTATTGACAACAGATTTATAAAGCGTTCTCATTACAAACATGGGAAGATGTTTGGCGCGCGTCGCAGTTTCAAACGTATGATAGAATATAGCAACGGTTTCATATACACATTATTTCATTAATGTATTTTTATTTTATTTGTTTTGGTTTGTTCTCCTGGGACTAAAATACTATACTATAAAATACTTTTAAAGGGACAGATAATCCGAAAATTTACTGACCCTGCATAGACAACAACACAACTACCACTTTAAAGTTTCAGAAAGATAGGAAGTACATTATTAAAATAGTCCAGGTGACATCAGTGGTTCAACCGTAATTTTATAAAGCTATGAGAATCCTTTTCGTGTGTCGCGTTGCAATGGAAGACGACGGTAACTCAAGTGAGAAGAATTGTTGTCAAATTGACTATTTTAACAATGTTAAAGTGGTGTTCAGAAGATGAACGAAGGCCTAATTTACAGGTTTGGAAAGCCATACAGATGAGTAATTCATGACAGATGTTTCCTTTTTTCATTTCCCTTCCCTTTAAGAGTTTTGTTTAGCTGCAAAAAACACTAACTGGCTACATAAAACGACGACTGTAAAACCGTTGATGTGAACAGACGCTTAAAGGTATTCCCTTGTGCAAATCAAATATGGCTGTCAAATCGCAAAATGAATATTCATGAGCAAAGCTGATTCATTTCATGTTCCCCACCCGATTACACAACCTGTGACAATGATCTCAATCAATCAATCATTAAACCAGTGCTGTATACTAATACTGTGGCAGTTGGTTTTAAATAAGCTGTTATTTACTTATGTAATGAACTGATGTTGCATCATAAATTTTAGGACAGCCTTCAAAACATTTATTTATTTTTGGTTTATGCAAGAATCGGGCCAATATATTGGCTTAAATTAAGCTAACTCTGCTCGGAACAACACATGGGAAGCATTTCAAGGCCGCTAACATGATGATCTGTAAATATTTAAATGGAAAAAAAGTATAAATCATGTCCATTTTGTTAAATCATCTTGAGAATCTCCTAACAGTTTATATAAAAGGCAATGGCTACCCAGATTGCCTCTGAGCGCTTTTGTCATTAAGATATAACGTCATTGAAACATAACGGATTTCTTCTGGATCTTTTTATTGAAATGGAGGTGTTGTGGAATACTTACGGCTCTGTTTGTACATACATGTCACATGATCCATTTTCTACCTTGATTGGTCCATCCACCGGGTCCAGTCCTTGTTCTGACAGCTGTTTCAAGGCACTAAGAGCAGCCTGTGTGAGGTAAGGAAACAGATGGCTTTGAGTGAGACAACATAACCCACATCAGCTGCTTTTTAAATAACACTTACTATCAGAAACCCGAGACTGACAGGACGCTTTCTGCTCCCTCTGTTTTGTTTGGCTCCTTCCAGCTCTGTGTTTATCTAACGTTTATCTAATGTTATTAGGTCAACGTTTTCAGGCTTGCATTTCCTCTGGCCAATGAGTGGGTTTATGCTGCCAATCGGCCACGTTATGGCCCGATATGCAAAAAATTAACAATAAATCAAATGTGCGGACACAGTGTGCTGAAATAATAATGTCTGATAACTCAGGTGCAACTGATATCCTGTTTTGCTCTGGAAAGTCATCGAGTCCAAAGACAGGACAGCTAAGGAGAGACTTCCACAAACGTAACATTTTACAAATGTAAACTAACAAAAACTGGGTACGTTTAATTTTTTAATAGAAATCATCCTTAATCATATACATAAACATATATAAAATCCACATTGGATTTATATATATGTGTGTGTGTGCATAGATAGATAGATAGATAGATAGATAAATAAATACACAGATAGATAGACAGACAGACATATAGATAGACAGATAGATACATTGGATTTTAGATTTAGATTTTAATGGCTCTACTGATTGTTTTGAAAATGTTCAATTTTCTTTTAAATGCAAGTTTTTCCTCTAATATTTATATTATAATTCAGCTTTATTTCAAATAACGAAATTATTGAATGACAAATAGTTTTTGATTTGGTTAATAATAACTCTGGGAATGCCTAATAAACTAAAGAGTACAGTGAATATAAATCAGAATAATTTGTCAATATTATTAATGTAATTTCAATGGTCTGTTCCAATCGTTAGACTCGTAAATTCCTCTTTTAGACAGCATTTGAATTGCAATTTAGTAATTTTTTTTCCCTCTCATTTCCATTATGGGGTGGCCAAGTAAATTCAAATTTCCACATGCACTCTTAAAAATAAAGGTGCTTAAAAGGTTCATCACAATGATGGCATAGAAGAACCATTTAGTCAAAGGTTCATTTAAGAACCTTGTCTTTCTTACCTTTTTATGATCTGAAGAACCTTCTTTTTCCACAAAGAACCTTTCGTGATACACAAAGGTTCTTCAGATGCTAAAGGTTCTTTATGGAACCATTTGGACAAAAAAACGATTCTTCCATTGCATCATGAAAGCAGTAAAGGGTAAATTAAGCCTTAATTCATTTTGCATTCACAGTTTTGCCCGACGCCGTTAAGCACACACAGGCCATAAAAGTATCATTCATAAAAAGGAAGTGTATCCTGCAGGACTGTAAAGTATGTGAGTTGGCAGTCAGATGTTACAGGCAGATGCTGCTCTCCTCGACCGGACGTTAGGAAGTCTTATAGAACATGTCTGTCACAATCCCTGAAGCCCTTTCATCATGACCGAATGAAATGACTACGACAGAGTCATGGCTCTGGAGGGACGCAGAGCGAAAGAAAACAAGAATGGTGAGAGTATTGTGAGAAGGGGTGCAGGAGACCATCGCAGTGACAGAAGCGGGTTGAGAATTGGCAGATCCACCTGGTTGGCGGGGCTGATGCTCTCTCCAGTATCCTACCAATGAGCACCAGATGTGCTGCATGGGACGCAACAACCATGACATATTTCTCACAGCTGACAGCCTATTCCCTCTGAACCCAAACCCCCCAGCACCCCAGCCCACTCAAGAGAGGCGTGGACAGCACCCTCACACACACACACAGACAGATGTGTGTGCATTCCTCTCCCTGATTAATCAGTATTTGGCCGGATCAAATAACGTCAGCTAATTGTCTCAGGCACCCTGTTGTATCTTTATGTATGTGTCCATCTCAGACATAAGTGTTATGCATAATGTGATCTTAGATCAGTCATAACTATGAAGGTACATAGTGTTTTTACTGTCACATGATTCACCACAAATTGGTGATATAGTGATATAGTTTATTCCTAATTATTTAAAATAGAAGTTTTTTTGTAAAGTGTGTAAAAGTCTTTACTGTCCCTTTTGATAAATCCATTGTCAATGTATAAAAGTATTTCTAATTTTTGGTATACATTTTTTATTAGAATGGATAAAACAAACAAACCTTTCAACAGCAGTGTTACATAAATCTTACTTATTGTTTCCTTTTTTTAAAATGTGTTCCTTGAAAAGTCTGCTTTTCTGCAGTGATGCATACATTTTTCAGCGTCTTAAATGGCTGTTTTTCAGGCTCACTGCTAACAGTCGGAAAACCTCACAGTCAATAATTAAGACAAGCCTGAAACAAATCCAACCACCTTACAGAACCTTGACAAAAACCCAGACTCTGACTTAACATCTCAAAGAATGGTCCATCATGTGCTAATGTGAAAATGGAGTTGAGCTGGCCAATGCAGAGGAAATGAGTGCAAAACATGACAACGAGCCACGTAACTGAGTTTATGCCATCACATCTGCAGGGATGACAGTCAAATCACTGTGAACGGTGAAAAGTGAAGACATGTTACCACGGCCAGTGCTGTACACCACACATAACCATCCATTTACTTTTTGTGAGGTTTTTACTCGATTTCCAGTCTTATCAAGTCTGGAAATCTTTGGAAAACCAACTTTTAATCTATAATGGGACACACTGTATGGCTGAAGCCTGTTGCGTGTAATGTCCCAGAGGCATTCGGACCGGTAATAAATCAGGGTTAAATTCAATTTGTTTTGGTGATTGATGACAAGCGTGTATAAGGCTCAATAAGGAGGACATTATTCAGCAGGAAATTGTTCAATATTCCAGACGATAATTTAAAGGCGCTCTGAGTTTTCCCAGTAAACGCACAGAATGGAGGGGGGAAAGAAAACGGCACCATCCCAAAACGTAAATTCAAAGTGCCTAATAAATCAAAACCAAAACACGTCTCTAAATCGAATCAAAAACGTTCCTCGCGACTAAAATTTGCTCTGGCATTTACGGTACATTTAAAAAGCCTCGCTTCTAAGTCCTCCGACGCATTCCAAGGTTTGAGATGTAAACGCAAGCGTGGACTTTTGATGGATTCGGGTGCAGATGCCTCTACGGTATAAAGCCTATAACTCATCCTCTCCCGTGGCCAATAAATTGCAATCAAAAGGGTAATTACCGGTGTTGTGTGAGTGCAATTACAGTCTCTGAGTAAATAAGCAGCATCTGCTTTTGCGCTGCCAGACAAAGACCATGAATCAAGCCGGGGGGAGCCGCCCATCACCAAACAGAGGGCTCAAAGATAAATATCTGACTATCTATTGTAACAACAGTCAATTACATCATTATTTTTCTAATGAGATAGGCCAAATCACTTATGGGCTGAAATATGTTTAGTCTAACCCCCCAACCTGGAAGTGGTCAATCTCTGAGAACCTCAGATCACAAGTAGCGCTCGTCCCGGGACCCCAGGTGACACCCCCACACGACTCCCCCCGGTTTCAGATAACACGCCACCACTCAATCGATAAATCTCGACATGCGCTACTTTACGGGACGCATTCATCAGCTCACCGTTGGATTCAAACGAAAGGAAAAAAGGCGGAATGTGGAATGTGTCAAAGCTAAATATATCAGAGCGGACTAAAAGGCGGCGGAGGAAGACGAACGGAGGACTTTGTCAAAGGACAGTGAGGAGTCATTTTTCTCAGCTGCTTTAATGGTTTCCCTGATTGCATTTTCATTTCCTTCACTGCCTTGGCTAAACAGTGGCGCTTTCCCCAAGAGATGAGCTCCATGCCTCTGAGGCCAATTTGCGGACAGAGAGGGGGGTGATGGATCGACAGGGCCAAGCACCTCTATCGACCTGGCTCTCACAGGGGGGGCATCCAACAAGGATAACATGGAAGGCTTCAAGCTGAAGTGGAGAGAATCTGACAGCCTATCATTCATGGACATGGAGCGTAGAAAGCAAGCATTAGCTACATTCAAAGACGCTGAGGGGGGGTGCGCTAAGATTGAATTGTGACAACTTATGCAGTTGTTTATTTGCATGATAACAGCTAATTCTTCACTTTGGGATTTAATATTGTATAATATATGCTAAATATATTGTAACATTTTTGTTTACGTATAAATACTGACATAAGAAATGCAAAGTTTATTTGACTTCCAGACAAAATAATATAATAAAAAATTGTATCATGTTTGATATATCAGTCTTTAAATGATCATATAACATAAGATAATATGGAGCTCAAACTTTTATTTAGAGACTCAAACTGAGCAATAATTGAAAAACATTTGGGGCAAGTTACATGCAAGTTTCTGACAATTTTATGGTAAAAAGTAAGGTAAAATTCGATCGTTTGTAATGTACATAAATGAGATTTTTGATCAGTTCAAGCAGACTTCTTGCAAAAAATGCATAGAAACATTGGTTGTCACTCTTTATCTGCTTACAAAATGTCTTTGTTTTTTACTTTGTGACAAAACACAATGCAATTTAATATTATGAGGATTAAACATTGATCATGTATCATGTAACATATAGAATTTCTCAAAAGTCTGATGCATCATATTTGATTCTCACATTTTACTATAATTTTAAACTCTTTTCCCGCCAGCCACCACCAACATTTTTGATGATTTTCACCTCAATTTTCTGCTATGTATATATGAACATATTATATTTCAAAAATAAAGATCGAAGACTCTGCTTTTAAGCACAAAAAATAACGAATTTTCTATCTTTATGTGTTCATGTTTTATCATCGCTTGAATGCAGATAGGTTTCATCAGCAATACATTTTGGACAAAAAAAACAGTAAACGGAGTAAACGGAACAAGCAGAAACACACGCGTTTATGCACACGACATAACTAAAGATGTTTCTTTGTGTGTAACGGCATCTCCTTCACTGACTAGCATACTTTGTCATGATCAGATTCAAAACATGAGTCAAAACACAATCTACATGCATGACCTATATATATGATGTATATTATGATAATTTTTTGAGCCGGTAGACTCTGGAAATTCCATAATTCAATTCAGGACATGCGCTAGGGCTTTCCTTACTGTAATAAACCTAAATCAGGGATTGCCGTAAAAACTCGTCAATGGCGGGGAAAGAGTAAAAAAAAAATATATATATATATATATCAGAGGCATTTAGGAATCCACACCCTGCTTTTAATTCATAGCACAGGATTCAAACTTGCATTTCCCACATGAGCACCATGGATCAATTCCCTCTTGCCAACCACTAAGCCACAGTTTCAGCCAGCAAAAGTGTTCTTCAATGTGAGAACATTCAGTTCAAGAGGGAACATTTGTGATATGGGCGTCGCATTGCACGTTATTAGACCCGATCATGTCATGTTTTTACTGGGGAGAGATGAAGCCCAGGCTTAAGCTCTCATCTGGTCGACCGGTGGGTTTTTCCCATGGTCAGGCACAGCTTCCCACCGAAGCTCATCCACGGTCCACTCCAAGAGCATCAGTCCTGGCCCCCTGCTGGTCTTTGATCGGCATTTCATCATTTGTTTTCTCTGCCACCTCATCTCTATGAGACATGCTGCTGAAGACACAGCCCATTTAGTCGTCCATTAACCACTGACGATGAGGAACCGCTCACTGCGTCTTTGGCAGCACTACAAACAGCCCCACAATCTGAAACGCATTCAAACACTCTGCAGGTGTACACACAGACACAATCTCTTTTGCTCAAGATCAGCCTCCAATACCGGTGGGCTTTTCCCGACTGTCCAACAGATGGGTTTCTGAGCCACTCGAAACTGGTGTGAGTGAATGGAAACACAAATCCTGCTCTGTTTTATTTATTACACAACTTTACAGGCTGTTGACATCAAAAGAGTCAGAGCTGCTTTCTCGTCAAAAAGCTAATGCCGAAGGATCAGAGGTAAATGGAAGAATCAAAATTTATGGATGACTCACGGCGGTGAGGTTGTGACATTTCTCATCCTAGACTAAACAATTATTACAGCCGCTAAAGAGGGGGAGATGGAGGGAAACTTTTTATTGCGGTTTAAAGGGATAGTTGAACGAAATATGACAATTCTGTCATCATTTAAGGTCTGTTTACAACAAGATTACTATAAAGATAACTATGTTTGCATTCATATCAATGTACGATAAAGCTTTGTTTAATTTAGTTATGCTCATGCTTTTTAAAGTTGGATGGATTCGGTTGGTTGTCAATGTTTTTTTGAATTCATGAGCAAAAAAAAGTTTTAAAAGTAATTCCAACAATATAATGTTGTTATTGCTATAGTTATCGCTCTTGGTGGAATGGGCCTTTAACTCTTTCCCCGCCAGCGCTTTTTAAAAAAAAGCCTACAGAATATTTTCTGCTATGTATATATGAACATATTATATATCAAAATACCAAGCCTTTTTAAACAAACAAACTAAAATTTTATTCTATCTTTATGTGTTCATGTTTTATCATCACTTGAATGGATGTAAGTTTAATCAGAAAAGTAGTGCATTTTAAATTACTGCATTTTCAGGCAAAATGCATTCAGATATCATATTCTTACACCTATAAATAATTACAAGAATGATTGAAATTGCATTCAGTAAATAGAACACACAGACACACACACAAACAAACAAGCAAACATACACACAAGCTTTTATGCACACACAAACACATTTACACACATTCATATCGCCGGGTTTTTAATCTATCCACAACATAACTAGAGATGTTTCTGTGTCTGTAGATGGATCTCCGTCACTGACTATCCTAACCTCATCGCGATCAGATTCAAAATGGTCAAAA
>JAUMHP010000082.1:6725605-6739697 GCA_032361065.1 Enteromius trimaculatus | reverse complement strand
TAGCTCTAACCATAATCAAGCACACCTGAGCATGTTAACCAGTGTCTTAAAGATCATTAGAAAATCAGAGGGTTGGAGCTAAACTCTGCAGTGCATTGGACCTCCAGGGTAAGATTTGAGAAACCCTGCGCTAGGGTGTTTCTTACTGTAACATACACCTAGAGCAGGGATTGACGTAAAAACTCGTATTTGGCAGGAAAGCGTTGTAAGCCAGTTGAAAAGATCTTTCGTCAATGGCAGGGAAAGAGTTAATTCATATCACATTGCACAGAGATTGATGCTTGAAAAGACCCAAAAAGTAAAATAAATACTTTTAAAGCCGTTATTAAAGGGATAGTTCACCCAAAAAATTGCAATTCTGTGATTAATTCCTCACCCTCATGTGCTCCAAACATCTTTGTTCATCTTCAGAGCAAAAATTAACATACTTTCTGACCACTTCATAGACAGCAATGCAAATACAACATTTAAGGCCCAGAAATATATTAAAGACAATTAAAATGATCATGTAAAATAAGATGAACAAAGGTTTTACAGGTTCGAACTGATATGAGGGTAAATAATTTTTTGGGGTGAACTTTCCTTTTAAGCAGTACGAGAAGCAGCATTATTCATATTCAAATTCATAAATGAAGAGTCAAATGACTTGTTTGATCCAGTTCTCTAAACAAGTTTGAATGACTTGTTACACCCAAGTAGTTTAAGGCATTTGTGTTCCTTTTTTAGGCATTACAAATGCATTTTTCTGTCCTATTTTGAAATGACATGAGAATGAGTAAACGATGACACAATTATCACTTTCAGGTGAGCAATCTTTTTAAAATGTGCACAGTCACTTTATGAGAGATCTGTTGTACATAGGTTATTGTACAGTGGGAAAAAAGTTGTTCCCGTTTTTAAAACGGGCATATAAATCCATTCTGCCAGCAGCCCTCCAGAGCGCAACGGTAACGTGAGAGGCTGATGGAAAGAGAATCCCACAGAAAGCCCACCGTTCTTCAGACATCAAAGCTCTAGAGACAACTCACAGTAACATTCCTGCCTATCGTTTGGAAAGTTGACGTCCTGCGCCCAAAGCGCCCGGAGAGGAGAGGGTCCCTGTGCTACAACACCTATATTTCACATCCATAAAGTCTGGAACAGGCCGGATATCAGACAAGGAGCAGATGAGCGCCATTCCAAATGAGCCACTCTGGAGGCAGGACATACCAGAGCCCTCGGCTCAATGGGCTGTGAAATCACACATAAAGAAGAAACCAATAGGAGGGAGATGTGGAATTTCAGCCGCTTATCAAATCCAGCTTCCAGACTGTTCTCGACACTTCTGTAGGAGCATCGGAAAGATGAGTACACAGACAAGAACAAAGAGACCCTCTCTCTGTCTGTCGTTGAAGCAATAACGGTAAAAACGGCGAGTGATAAACGCTCCGCACATTCGCGCGTAATTTATTGCCGCTCACTAAACTCGCGTCTGCTGGGCTCATAGCTAATTGTAAAAATGTCAGCCTTGCTCTGCACAGGGTGGAAGCGTTAAATTTTTTCAGTGCTTGGAGAGATAAAACCTGCTCCCTGTTATGCGAGCAAGGTTAAAATAAAAAGCCCCCTTAGCGTTTCACACTGTCTTTCACGGGAACACATGCTCTCGACACCAATTGTTGATTTAGGATTATTTAATCAGACAGGTGAGAAAAGAACTAGAGGGTTGGTGTGAAGAACCATTAGGAACCAGTGCTAATGTTAACGCAAACTATATGTATATATCTTTTAAATAAAATACAGGCAAAATTTGATTCAAATAGAGTTTGAAACTAACTCAAATCAACTGGAATATTCATTTCGGTAACTCTAGACTTATAGAAGAATTAAAGTAGCAATTTACAACTCGAAAGTCCTAAAAAAATTAAGTCATAAAAGAAAGTCATAAAAAAAAATAAATATGCAATACGCAAACGTGTGTATGCCATTAAAATGCAATAATACAAATAAAAAAGTCAGAAGAAATATATGCATTTTATTTAATTGCATTATTTTATAATTGTATAAACTTTTTCATTATACAATATCCTCTTTTGCATTGTTTAATATCCACTTGCACATACAAATGAATGCGATATTGGAGATTGGAACTTTCCTTAAAATAATCATCAATAAAATAAATAATCATCTGGGCTGATAATTGAGAAAAGATCTTATATATAATAATACCTAAAGTGAAATTGATTTATTTTAGAAAACTAAAACGGGCCCACATGGAAACGATCCAAGCTACTCAAACTTAAAAGAGCATACATTCTTTTGTAGCATGTGTAACCATCTCTAAATGCTGGTTTTTACTGATAAAATCTATTCAAATGATGTTTCCCAACATATAGGCCTATGCTACAAATTTCAAAAAGTTAAACCGAACAGTTTCCAGATTGTAGATTATAATGTATTTTCTCTTGGGAAACACTGAAAAGCTTTTAAACACACCTGCCCGCCATTGGACGTTGCAAACTGTGTTTAAACCAAGGCTGAGACATCTGCATTCACACAGGCCCGGAGTACCGTAATCAAAATTCCAGATTCTGCCTTCTCATGGAACGTGTCCAGAATGCAAGGTCAATAATTGCCTGAACCTCCCTGGAGAGAAGGTCTCTGCTGACATAGGAAGCCATAAATTAGGACCCAAAACGCAGCAGCATGTCATGCGTCATTAGGGCCGGAGAGGGCTGCTTTATCTGTTCGTCATTCGGACACAGTGGATGGCACCTCCCATGTCAAAACACAAACCACATGGGAGAGGTGCAGGGTACTGCATACCTCAACATCTGACCAGACCGTTTAAAACAGTGACTCCCAGCATAAAATACATACATTAATCACAAAGAACGCTTGCACTAACCCGCTCCACCATAGAGATTGACAGTGTGAAATTAAAAAACGCATTTATCTAGTGTATGTTGCTGACTTCATACCAGTAAGTCAGGATTAGTCACTCACTAAAAGTTTCAGTTTTTGTTACTCCTCGTTTGTACTTTTACTTTTGTTATTTGGCAGCAAGAAAATCATACATGTTTTTATTTGTGGAATGGCTTTTTAAAAGAATAGCTTCAGTTTAAGACATCAGGATAAATTTTTTGGGTCAACAATTTCTTTAAATGTTTCATGCTTAAAGAATGTATAGTAAAAAATAAATAAACCATTAAAAAAAAAATCAAGGAACAAGATAAGTGAAGAACCAAAGCAATTTCTAACTAAAACTTTAAAGTAATAAAATAAATAAAATGAAGCAGTAAAATAACTATATAACTAGAGAAATAAAAATCTATCAGAAATAAAATAGTATAGTGCAAATATTAGTATAGATTACACACACATACACACACACTATTAAAAGTTTGAGGGTCAGTACAATTCTTAAATAATAATAATGAATAAATAATCTATATTTTGCAACCAGTAAGGCCATATTAAAATGTATCATACATCATTACGATTTCATAAAAATGCAGCCTTAGTAAGCATAAAGCATAATATTTCAAGAAAACTAAAGTAAATACTCATAAAATTTGAATTCCAATACAATAAAGTTTAACCACATCCCACTATATTTTCTGTCACAATCTGTCAGAATAAGTAGAGTCTTGAGAACACTTAAGCAGTAAACTCTGATGTCTAAATGATGATTCACAGTGGAAACGCTGCAGTTTAACGTGGGATCTTCTACTGACATCACACAGTTTGACTTTCTATGATAGAGGGATGCCACCATGGAAAAAGGATTCCCTGCCTCTCTGCCCAGAGTATCTTTTATCACCTCTCTCCTTCATATTACAATCACACATATTATAATCTGGTCCGCATGGGTTGCCTAAAGCAAAATGGAAAACTGTGGGCGGACACGAGGACCCAGCCTATCAGACAACTGCATATGCTGGGTTTCCCTCCGCAGTTCTTTCTTTTCCTTCCCATCTATAGATTCCATCATAACAAACACCCAGACCGGAAAAAAAGCGAAGCAAATGCAAATGGAGGTTTGCTTATCAGCAGGCAGCTGTCATGTCACTGCATACCTAGTGGAAAAGACCTTTATACCGTAAGCTTAACAGTGAGGAAACCGCGGTTTGGTGGGGGCGTGTAATCACTTCCTGTCATTTGCATAAATAATAAACTGACCACTGAGATTGCAGCCCCCATCTTTACTATAGGCCATTCATTGTTTTCCTGAAGTCTTCAAAGTGTGATATATTAGCTCCGAATACAAGTGTGCTGCTTTAATAAAACTCATTTGAAGCGCTCTACATAGACAGCAACATCTTCTGCGTTTCTCACGTGAAGCTAAAAATGGGTTTGACGTTAGCATTTCGCTAAGCTAACAATTTAACAACGCTGCTGCCGTCAGCAGAAGAACTCTTCGTAGTTCTCTTTGTTAGCATGTTACTAATATAATGATACAATATTTGAAATAGTTAACCCATTCAAAACCCTGGGTAAACAGAATCCTGGGTTAGCTTGTTTCACATTGTTTACACTTTGCCCCAGGGTTAACCGTTAATCCTGGGTCTTAATTAGCTGATGTTTCACTCTGTAAACTCCTAAATCCTCGGTTAATTTTTTATTAACGTTTGTTTGAGGCATTGTTATAATTTCTTGGACAACCTGTTAACCCCCTAAACAAATTAACCATGGTTTTATTACAGTAAAAATGTAGCAACCATGTTTTTTTTGCAGTATTGATTACCCCAGTTTTACTACAAATACCATGGTTAAACTAAGGTTAGAGCAGCAAAACCATGATTAATTTGTGGTTACCATGATTTAACTATAGTAACTATGCTTATTTATTTAGCTATTTTTTATTTACCTTTATCCAGAGTTAAAACTGGTGTTTCAAATGTTTAAGTGCAGTGTGAAAAGCCCTTAAGTGCATGAGTGTCTGTAAACGTTTCGAGCAGAGCTATTTATCCCATTCATTTTTTTCCAGCAGGGATTAAAATTAAGTGTTCCAAACAACCAGCTAGGAATCATGTAATTACAAGCTTTGATTTGAAACAAAAGCAGTTTAAAGTTTTCAAGTTATTATTCAAAATTTGCAATTTCATTTTTGCAAACGGAGAAAATTTTATTTCTATAAAGATATTTAATGGTTTTCAAAAATGTTTCTTCTGCTCATCAAGGCTGCATTTATTAGATTAAAAATCCAGAAAAAAATGTAATATTGTTAAACATTATTTCAATTAAAATAACTGTTTTCTGTGTGAATATATACAAAGCATCATTACTCCAGTCTTCAGTGTCACGTTCAGACCTTTCAGAAATCATTCTAATATGCTGATTTATTGCTAGAATTGTCAATGTTAGAAACATTTTTGTCAGAAATATATTTTGGAACCTTTGATTTTTTTTTTTTTTTTCCCTCCTTTGATGAATAACATGTAAAAAACAACATATTTCTTTTACCAAATATAAAACATTTTTAAAATGTAAATCTATGCTATGACTATTTTGTTCATTTAATAGATCCTTGGTTAATAAAAGTATTCTTTTTTTTTTTTAAAGAAGAAAGAATAAAAATGTACTGATCCCAAACTTTTAAACAGTAGTGTACCAGTAAACTACTGTAACTGCAGTTTTGAACATTATTATCCATTTTTAAATAAATGCTTCTCTTTTTAATATTTTAACGCGCAACTGCACACAAAATGAAGTAAAAATGTAAGTTAGTTTTTTATATTTACGACCAAGAGAGAAAAGTTCCTTGAAAACCATGATTGCAAATTTGGCATTAAACAAGAGTTAAAATGAACAGTTACCTTTCAATCAATTAAATTCAAATACTGAACTAAAATGTATGGATACAGGCTATTGTTGACTGTTTTTGCAACATTTGCTTAATGAACATAGTTCCAAACAGCAGAACAGTCTCGCAAATGCAACACATAGCAGCTGTGTTTTGTTAATTAATGATTCGTGTTTTGGAATTTTTATTAATTTTAGTCAATGATACAGTGGTCCATTTATAAAACAGACACTTGCATCATTCTTTAATGAATCAGCTGTATTAATGAATCATCTGAAGGCTTCAATGACTCATTAATTAAAATAGTCACATGCTGCCACCAACTGGCGATTTACTTTACTGGTAGCCTATCTTTTTTTCCAAAATGTCATATTTATATACATGTACAAGCTATATGCATATTAAAACACAGAATTCACAACATTATGTTGTTATAAGTTTGCATGCGAGTGTAAATGCATTCATGCTATATTTCAGCTGCATCGAACTGTATGCTGTATGCATCTGGATGCTGCTCTAGTAACTGCTGCTCAACACTGTTTCTACTGCAGTGGAATGCTGGATTTTGTATATGATAATTTTATACAATTCTACAGTAAAATACAAAAAATACAGTAAAATTATTAATATAATGTAAGAATTTGTTATGCAAGATTATGCATGCATTCAATACAGTTAGAAGAAATGACCACTTAAATTGGTCAAACGACTTGGAAGTATTAAGTCAAATACAATTTAATTTCCCAACAAGCAAATTAGGTAACACTTTATAATAACTATCTGTTATAACTAGTTAATAGACCATTAATAAACTGTTAGTTAATGGGTTATAAATGACTTGTTAAATAACAGTTAATAGTTTGTTAATTATTTATAACTAACCATTATAACTAGTTAATCAATTTGCTGTTCTACAAAGTTTCACTGGTATTAGTAGATGGTTAACAAACTATGGACAACTGATCTGTAAAGTGTGAGTTAATATATTAGTTAAGTGTTAGTTATTAGCTTATGTATGTTATTGGGACGTTATTCTAAAGTTGCAACTATTCCTCATTTACTAACAGTTAATAAATAAAGAATAGTTGCTACTTTAGAATAACGTCCCAATAACATATATAAACTATTAACTGATACTTAAAAAGTCTTTAGTAAGTAATTTACTATTAAGTCCCTTAAAAGAATAGTTCACCCAAAAAATTGAATTCTAGTAATCATTTTCTCACTCTCATTTCCTTCCAAAAAAAGTTTTTATGTTTAACACAAAAGAAGATATTATGAAGAATTCTGAAGAACCAAACAGTTGTTGGTTGGATATGGAGATATGGGTGTGGCAATCTAAAGTCAAGATGACAGCATGAAGGGGCGGGGTTTAAAGTCAGCGTGAACCAGAAGTTTGCGACCAATTTTAATTCCGCATTGTGACATGCAGTACTTTTTGAGAGAAACGAAATATTAGGAATAGCCTTGTTTTTTTCTACTGCATTTTCAGATCTGGATTCAAGAAAATGAAGGCAAACACATTTTTTTGTGGATTGATTTGCCCGGATGAATTGTTCACCACAAAAATAGCAATGTGTGCTAACAGTCAATTTTAATTTCACACAAACTTAAAACAAACTAAATGATTGGAAAAGTCCTGCATGCGTTACCAGAGATATCTGGCAGTTTCACCGGAATCCCCAGCTATGATGTTTTGATTAAAAACTACTAACTTTTTAAATTATTTTATTAAACATGCATGTATGAATTGTTTACATTAACAACTATAACATTTAGTAAACAGTGCATTTACATTTAAAGCAGACTTTAAGCATTAAGTATATTGTGTGTGATCTTATATAAGCCATAACTCATCACCTATCTTTTTCTCACAGTGACAGTCTGTCTGGACAGGATGAAAGGTGCGGATACATGTGTGTGTATGCATGTAACCAAAGCCTGTAACCAGAGAGTGTCTGCAGTCAGACAGCGTTTTACACTCCTCCGTCACGATACGCAATTCCACACCCCCCATAGCGGCCTCAGAGGAAGCTTTAACCACTCCATATCCAAACGGGACGCACCAATAAAACGCTCTAATGCATGGTGTAATGAGTAGGGCCCATCCCTGATGGCGTGCAAGATTCCCCATTACTCAAGCATGCAGGGTCCGGACGCCCCCCTCTCCATCTGCGTTCCCAGCAAACACGGGGCTTGACGCTGATTACAAAAACGACTGCATCACCCTCCACCCCCAAAACGTTGGCCAATTTGTTGGGGAAAAACTTGACCTTGTTGCCAGGAGAGCGTGCGGGACAATCAGCGGGCGTTTCATCATTCAGATGTGTTTACAAAAAACAATACATTCTGGATTGCTTGTATCAAAGGGCCTGGCCACTCGAGGGATCTGACGCATTTCCAATCCTGGCACATTTGGACCCGTGTGCCTTGGACTTGATGAATGTGTAACATGTGCCTGATTGGACTATTAGTTTAAGCGACGCATATGTATTTCAGAGTGTTCGCGTGGTGTTCGAAGAAACGTAGTGGTATTTTCGTAATGTGACCTTTAGCGTTGATGTCAGAAACTCTGATTGCATAAGAGGAGGTGTGCAAATAATGGCATTTCATAGGAAATCCAATAATGTTAACTGCGGCATGCTGAGTGAATTACAGAAATGTCAATGTATTTTCTTTGGGAAGCAAAGAGAGAGCATGTCTCATTTTGAAGTTTTTGAATCATCCTTTAATCAAGCTCAGAAGGTCAAGCTAAACAATTACATTACCGTTCAAAAGTTTGGGTTTAGTATGATTTTTTTTCAGCAGGGATTCATCTATTTAACCAAATGTGACAGTAAAGACATTTCGAATGCTACAAATGATTTTCTGTGCCACTCTTTTGGATTTTCCATTCATCGAATTTTTTTTTTTTTTTAAATTCTATGATTCATAATAATTACAAATGATACATGTTCTTGATCAAACCAAACCATCATATTATGTGACACTGAAGATTGGATGAATGATATCACAGAAATAAATTACATTTAGAAAAATATTAAAATGGTAAAAGAAATTTAAATTGTAATTTCAAACAAATTTACTGTATTTCTGATTAAATAAATGCAGCTTTGATGGATTTAAGAGACATTAAATATAAAACAACAAAAGAAGACATTAAAACATAACACCGACCACAAACCTTTTAACATTAGACTTTTTTAGGTTTCATTCAATTTATAGGAAGTTTTTAAAGCTTTTTCCATCCTATTACCAAGCCATTGTAACTAGGTTGAATAGCTACACTGTGAAAAAGGCTTTTCTTGTTTCCTGCCAAAATAAAAATATTAAAAATATAAAAACTCTTAAATCAAGAATTTGAAAAAAAAAAAAAGAAAAAATTTTATAAATTGAAACAAGCAAAATAATCTTCCATTGGGTTAAGCATAATAATCTTGTTTCCTGTTTGAAATGAAATTATTTTGCTTACCCCATTGGCAGATTATTTTGCTTGTTCTAAGCAAAAGGTCACTTAATTTTGACTTTCTTCCTTCTTCCTTTAAGAGTTCTTAGACATTTTTTGCTTGAAAAGCATTTGTTGCAGAGTAATAATGTCTAAATACAGTTCACAAATACATTTTTGGTAACACTTTATTTTGATGGTCCCTTTTGAGCATTCTCTTGACAATCAGAACATGTTAAAGAGACAATCAAAATAAAGTGAAACCAGATTTTTAACAGTAAACCTAATTAAACAAACTGGTTTACTGGTTTACCGAACAGATTTTAATAAATCAATAATATTTAGTTGCTTTCATTTCTTACAGAGTAAAACAGGTGATCTTACCTTGTGTTAAAATAAAAAAGAATAAGATTAATAAAATAATAATAAAAATTATGTTATTTTTTAAATTAATGATATACTTCTTAAAGAAAATTATTTTTTTATTTTACAAGAAATAATCCTATGGTGACAGGACGGGATACAAACTGTGGGACACAAATAAAGTTAAATTAACTTTTTGGGTTATCTGGTTTTTAAAGACATATATAATTAGAAGCAATAATATGTACTGACTGATTCAAAAACATTCACAATAGATAACACATTCCCAGAATGCTCTTCTTTAAACTCTGCAGGTTACATTTCCTCCTGAAGTCCTGTGACTCCCGTACCAGAAGCTCTTTAAAAGGAGGGGAAAGTCATTAAATTCATTGCGATCTAAGTTTACAGGCACTCTCACACGTTTTTACAACATGGCAAACAGACAGTAAACACCAGGTAATGCAATTTAACACATGATTAGGACGGAGCTAATTAGATCGTAGATAGTAAAACTAAGAGGGGAGTCGTAAAAGACGAACGAAGCGCCTCAAACAAAAGAGCCAGCCATTCCTGTCTTCTCTCCCTCTCCGCTTTCGTCTGTCTTTCTTTCTTCTTTGCTCCTATCAGAGGTCAGGCGATTAATGGCAGACCTTGTGGCCTTCTGCAGCCTCGGAAAACATTTTCTTGCCCACTGGTATCTTATAAATCAATGCACTGTCTTTTCATCCTGCAAATCTCATTTCAAAGTCTCATCCCGTTATACTTGCAAGGTTACACGTCTGGACTCCAAAGTTACAGGGAATCTTAAGAAGTCTGAGAGGAATATATTTACGACGGGCCTACTTTTGATAAGAAGCCTTGATGTTAAGCAGAGCTGTTTTATTCAAGGTTTACGTCCTGTACTTGTCTGTATGGAGATTTTCTGTATAATGCTACAAAACTGCAATCACAAATGATTTATGTCTAGCTAAACGATCAGATAACACTTAAGTCTATTCTGTTCATGTTGCTATCATTTACTTGTATTGTGTGCCAAGTCATTTCAGATTTGCAACTTTCCGTTGGCAAATTTAAAAGATGAAACGTTGAAGAATGTTCCTTGCTGCTCTTTTTTTCAAGAAATGAGGACTAGGGCTGTCGCGTGTCAAATAAAGTTTCATAAAAGTTCATATGACTATGATTTCAAGACCAACTTTGTATAAACAAAAACCTGTTTCAATAAAATGTAATAAAAAATGTATAATAGATACAATTAAAATGTAAATGTAAAATGTAATCTGGCCCTCCACTATAGCTTTTATAATATATTGCAAATGTCATATTAAAATTGAAAATAACTGTAAAATGTAATCACATAATCTTTACTTCCACTATAGTTTTTTTAATATAATCCAAAAATCACACACAACACTCATATATTATTTATATAATATTTATAAACATTATATAATATTTATTTTACTGGAAAAGTCCTAACTTTCAATATATGGGGGGTAAAATTGTGATTTTCCATTCTTGGGAGGCCGTACAGGTTTGGGGTCGGTAAAAATCTTTTAAAAAGGAGACTTTCAAGCTCAAAAAGCTGCATTTATTTGATTAAAAATACAGTAATATTTAAAATAATGAATAATAAAATACAGTAAATATTTTATACTATTATTAAATATTAAATATTAGTTCAATGTCAGTTTTCTATTTAAAATATAGTTATTCCTGTGATGGCAAAGGTAAATGTTCAGTATCGTTACTTCAGTCTTCGGTGTCACATGATCCTTCAGACATCATTCTAATATGCTGATCTGATGCTCAAGAAACATTTCTTCTTATTATCTTTCTTGAATCAAACATTTTTGATTAAAAGAAATGTCAAAAGAAAACCATTTATACGATCAAGCATTTTAAACAACATTTTTAATATTCTGTCAGATTACGACCTTATACCTTACAGCATATATCAACCTTCGCTTTCAGTATCTAAAACTGGAAAACAAATGTTATGATGACACTGACAACACCATCATCAATTTAGCTGTATGATTTGGCTGCGCTCTCCTCTGGTCTAATCTATGCACATGAGAATAAAGGAAGATGTGATAGGACCACGCAGAGAGCGTTTCCTCCTCCAATCAGAAAATACAAAGGGTATATTGATCTGACATATAAAACCTGCATCATGCATCTCTGAACTCATGTACATTTCCAAAACACCAGTGACAAAAGAAATACTGAAATAAAAGAAAAGCATCATCTTTACTCACTCACACACATATATGGATCCTGACAACATTAGGGCAACTCATCAAGATCCTTGTCCCAAAACATACCAGACACACACACACACACAAAGCCTGTTGTTTGCTTTAGCAGCAGGAGTGTGTGACACCTCGGTCGTAATCCACGTTAACCCCTGGTGCACTCGTTGTTCACGGGTGTTTCATGATGTCTGAAAGATGAGAGGGGGTCCCAGACAGACAGAAAAACAATCTCAAATTGCTCCTCTCATTTCCATAAGATAAGTCTGATTAAGCTGCTTATAATTGATTGGGCGACTAATGAACCCCTGCTTAGAAATCCACAATCCTCACCCTCAGGGCTACAGGACACATCTACATGTTCTCTTACAAATGCATGTGGCCGCTCATGTAACTGTTTTCAGTATTAATAATATTAATAATTGATGTTTCTCAAGCAGCAAATCAACATATCAGAATGATTACTGAAAGATCATGTGACTCTGAAGATTGGAAAAAGGATTTTTTGGAGTACTACATTTAAAAATAAATGTAAATAGAAAACAGCTATTTTAAACTGCTAATAATATGTTATAATATTTTTTAAGCAAATAAATGAAGCCCTGGTGAGAAGTTTAACTACAATTTTGTGTAGTTTTTTTAAGGCTGCATTTTTTTTAATCAAAAGTACAATAAAAATCAGAATGTTGTGAAATTGTATTACAATTTAAAATAACAGTTTTCTGTTTAATATACTTTAAAATATAATTTATTCCTGTGGTGGCAAGCCTTAGTTTTCATTAGCCAGTCTTCTGTGTCACATGAACCTTTATGAATTATTCTAATATTAATGCTGGAAACTTGTGACACACTTTCAAGATTATTTGAGTTACAAAAAAATTGAAAAAGAACATTGTTTATTCAAAATAGAAATATTTTGTAACAATATACACTACCATTCAAAGGTTTGGGATCAGTAGATTTATATATATATATATATATATATATATATAAAAATAATAATAATTTTATAAAAAAAAAAAAAAAATGGGACCATGTGACAGGACTGTAGTAATGGCTGATTAATATTCAGGCTTACCACCACAGGGCTAAATTATATTGTAAAGTATATTTAAATATATTTATTTATTTTAATTATGTATCTTCTTACGCAGAGACTTTGAAGCCGTGACTGAAGCTGTCGCTGAAGACGATGAGCGTAAGTAATAGTCTATAATTTGGGGAAGGACATCCCTTAATTACAGGTTGTCAAAAAATTATTTTTAAATGAATAAATCAACACATCTTAGGATAGTGTTTCCTACTACTTGTGGTTAATTACACAACAACAAGCATCATTGTCTTGTATATGCTTACAATTACCCACTGAAAGTTTGCTCTCATGAGAAGCATTCGGCAATGATTAATGCAGAGCAGCTCTTAACCGCAAGACGCGTGTCACATATCAAGTAAAGAGAGGATCTCAATCCCTGGTTTTTGCACTAAAGCGTAACTAAGAAAGCAGACAAAGGATAGGTTTTGTTTCAGGGAAGAAATCTCCAAACGTCAGTGTTAGTTTGCTCCTGAATGAGTCTTTCGGTGCTGCTGTGAGTAAACTGGAATCAAGAGACTACTTCAGGCCTATGGACCGGGCTGTATGTGAAACCCAGTCATTCCCAAGGGCTTGTAAACGCAGTTTAATAAAGCTCTCCTTCCTCTAACCTTCAGAATACAGAAGAGTGCTTCTGCAGTTATATAAGCAACCATGAGAAATGGATTCATATAGAAAAAATACTTACAAAAGAATAACTTAGGCAGGCATGTCACGATACAGTTCTGCTCAAAGCTCATTTAAAAATTGAAAGTATAAAAATTTAATCTTTTTACTCAAATAAAAATGTTAAAGGCTGCACAACAAATAGCATTATGCATATATATATATATATATATATATATATATATATAAACACAAAAACAAGCTGGTTTTAAAATTAATAATATTAAAATATCTTGAGAAGCAAATTATAAGCATAAGTGCTTTAAATAAGTGCTTTAAATTGTTCAAAAGTGACACTAAACACAAAAACAAGCTGGTTTTAAAATGAATATTAAAAATTTTTGAGCAGCAAATTATATATATATATATATATATATACACATACATACACATATATATACATGAACGTATAAAGAAAACAGTTTTTAAAAATATATTTATATTATTATGTTATATATAAATATATTTAACATATAAACATAACATATTTTTCT
>JAUMHP010000082.1:6704333-6717577 GCA_032361065.1 Enteromius trimaculatus | reverse complement strand
ATGACATCGTCTATCGACCCAACCCTAGTATGTATCGATACTCAGGGCTAAAAATCGATACTTTCTTTGGAAAAAAATATCGATTTATATCGCAGAATCGATAAAATCCTCCAGCCCTACTACACAGTGATAAAGAAAGTGCTCAGCGCTCTCATTCTTGTTGAAGTGGATTGTGGTTAGAAGCACTGACTGCAAACTGTGGGGCAGAGGAGCAACTTGGGCCAAAAAGTGTCACAATCCAGAACCACCCTGGGTTCATTGTTCTGACTCCTTTTGTGGCTGGATGCCACTGTACTAAGGAATCTGGAAAAGAAAGGCTCCCTAACAGTCGGTCATGCACCAGTGCTTTTGGCAACAACAAGTCCATGGCCTATATTGCCTTCATTTTGCTCTGGCGGCTGTGTCCCCACAACAGAAATCCCTATTACTGGTTATAGAACAGGCTTTATTAGAGAGTGGAGCTTTGAAGGGCAGAACAAAAGAGCGTCCTATGTTTAGATTAGATAATGTAAGCAACCGCTTTTCTGCATGGATGACACTACACAATAAGCCACCTCATGAATACTAGCCAACCCAGATCCTAAGGCTCTTTTTGTTTCATAATTACTGCAAGAGAAATGAAAAAAGAAAACCTAATCAAACGTGGTCTAGTCTGTCACTAAACCACGCTTATCACTAACAATGGGGATAATGGCTGTGCGTGTTCCGATTGCCTGAATGCTGAAACTGTGCTAGTAAGTAACTGGCTGTGGATAGTCAGATATATCCAAGGAAACTCTGCAAACAAACAATGCATTAAATATCTGTGCACAACATGTTCTCCCCAATGAATCTTCATAATGAACACCTCTTATTGACAGCACACTGCGTGATGCTTTCAGATCTGTCAGCACAAATGTGTCAGTCGGTTTGACATTTTCCCAATATCAGTTTTGTATTCCAAAGCAATCAACGAATCGGTATGCTGTAACTGGCTTGAAAAGCTGTGGGAAAAAGGTGATGAAATACCAGCCTGCTGAAAAAATCATTTCTTTAAAATCAACTGTATCTGGAACTCATTTAACATAACAAACGCGAAGAAACCCAAAACCTCTAGCCACTTAAGTCACACTGACAATGTCTGAATGTCACTGTTTTAGATGCAAAATATATAACCAGCTGACATCAACCAGCTGCTGTTACTGTTATTTTAAATGAATACTTTTTCATAATTTAAAATGTTTGAGTGAGTTCGTTTTTTTTAATATGTATTTAAAATAAATGTCACTTCATTTTACTTTTTGCTAAATGAAAAACTGCATACAATTAGGGTAATGATTTATAGAATTATAGATAAGATAGATAGACAGATGGATAGATGAACAGAGAGATAGATAGAAAAATGGAATGATAAAGCGATCTATAAACCATTAGAACAACAGAGAGATAGACACATAGACAGACGGATGGATGGAAGGATGGATAGACAGATGAATAGACGGACGGACGGACGGACGGACGGACGGAGGGAGGGGAGGGAGGGACGGACGGATGGATGGATGGATGGACGGATGGACAAATGGATAGACAGACAGACAGACAGATAGACAGATAGATAGATAGATAGACATACGGATGGACAGACAGATACCTGGTCATGGCTAGCTGGAATGGAGCTCCCAATGCCGTGGAAGGTCATCTGCACAGGTGAGAGGGTCAGGTAGGTCATGAACTCTTTATCAGTTTGCCGATCTGAGTACTGCACCTGCATGAGACGAGAGACGGAGGGAAGGGAGTATTCAATATTAGTTCTGCACTGCGGTTCTGACCTTGGAAAACATTTTGTGGGAAAAGTACAAACTGGATCCTCAGACTTGGCTGGTAGTTTGTGTTCACTTTTACTCAATAACAGCAGTGGTTTTAGATTTTGATCTTCATCCTCATGAATGGCTCACAATCTATGCTTTCTCAAGTGCTCGGATGGCTAGTGCTAGAGTGATTTAGAGACGAACTCTGGCCTCGTTTGGGGTTTCTGAGAACACCTCTGCACGTCAAACCCCACTCAGCAACACCCAAAGGATTGTGTGTGTGTGTGTGTGAGGATTTTAGACTCTATGCTGAGCCACTTTGATCATGTTATGACTGACCTATATACATATCCAGGCCATTTTAAAGACTTTTTCACTTGCAGAACATACAAAAACTGCTTTTGCTACCTTTAGTTTCTTTTAAGACTTTCATTTTTGCTAGTGTGTTTGGTTTTTATAATGACTAAAATTTTATTTTAGGATGAACAAAGCAAACACTGAGCAAATTCAGTGGATACACATCTATATATCTGATCATAGAGACTTGGGAAAAGTGTGAGCCGTTCCATGGGAAAAATGTCTGGACAGCTGGTTACAATGTGTGAACGTCTGCTTCCAGGGAACTTCTTAGCACAAGAAATGTCTTGGACTAAACGATGATCATATATTTAAAATAAATAATTGTTACTGCATAAAACTGAGAATCCTGAAGAGAAGAGAAACAGATGAATGAGTGCAACAGCAGACTGAAGGAATCTCACTCCATGAACGTGTGTTTATGTTCAGTCTTCAAGTGGTCTGACGGGCCAGATCCACGGGGCATTCCGCTGTGAAGTGTGTTTTAAAGACAATGTTAACAACACGGTTTGCAAGAAGCACAATGTGTGATTGGCGTTTATAGCTCCAGGAAACAGGAACTCTGACATATACAAACATCTTGTGTCTGGTGAGGAGAAGAGTCCGTCTCCACGGACTTGGTTAATATTTCTATTATATTTTGCATTTATTTTGCGATTTTTGTCTTTCATTTTATTATAACATTTTTATTTGTCAAGTAAAATGTGATAAAAAACGCTACATTAAATGTACAAAACATGTAATATTTTAATATTGAAAAATGCACTTAAGTGCATTTAAAGTAATTAACCGATAATCCTATACGGAGAGACAAACTGATTTACTGTTTTTAACATTCTTAATATTATAAAACATAATAACTAAATTAACTCAACATAATTACATGTATAATAAAAACGTACCTTAAAAATATCTTCAAGTTTGGAAAATAAAATCTTAAATAGGTATATATTATTAGATAATTATGCACAGTTGTATGACATATAAAAAATTATCTAAATATAAAAATATGAATACTAACATATCTACAAATATTTTATATAAATATAAAATTAAAAGTCAATAAATAAATTCAATTCTGTTTATTATATTATATAAATACTAGTTCTCATATATATATATATATACAAACTCTTCATATATATCAGATATATAATCATATTTATTTTATTGTGCATTACAATTAATCTCCATCAGTTGGATTATTTTAATTAGGTAAAAAAATAACTCAAAAATACAGCTAACACACAATAAAATACAATCAAAAACATGATAACATTATAAAAATTTTGAATATTTTAAAAACATTAACATTAAAACATTACAATGTATTATTATAAAAAAACACACTACACCTGGGACAAATGAAAATTATTTAGCTTAATCTAAGGTGTTTGAGCTGTATCACAAACAAACCACTGACTGTGTATCCGTTCGCAATGCTGGGTTTGATTTAAAACTTTTCCTAATGCGTTTAATTGTGGTGGAGTATCGTCACTTTGAGCAAATAACTGTGGGCCACCATCAAGCTTAAGACACTCAGATCAGTGCCAGCTTCCTGTCAGCCCTTAAGATTCATCTCCCTGACAAACTTTGTTTTCAAAGATCGCTCCTCGCACAAATACGCCACAGCGATACAGCTGGGCCCCATCAGAACGAGGCAAAAATCAGACCATAAGGGATTAGCACGTCTAGCATGTGTTTGCTAATGAAAATCCCAGCATAAACACCAGCTCCAGGAACAGGGAAAGGGCAAGAGGGACAGAAACAAACCATCCCGTTCTTTGAAGCTTGAACAGGAGATGCGTTTGATGTCGACTGTGTATAAGACGGAGATGTGCCGTGGAAAAGAAGCCAAATCAAGCATACGACTGTCCCAGTGCTATTTGAAGTGCTTTTTACACAGACAACACAGCAGAGTACGAGGGGGGGGGGGTAAGAAAAACAAAAAAGAATAAACTGCATCACAAGGCAGATCTTTTGGCAAAGATGTTCAAAACATACATCATCGGATAGTTTTCATTTTCATTAAAGTGGGATTTGCTACATGGCAAGGAAGAAAATTAAAACAAAATGGAGTGACATCTTGCCTTTGACTTGAGCACATGGACCAGTGATTCTTATCAGGATGATATTGCTGGCGGATTTAACACATGAGTACGCCTGATAACATCATATTGCAGTTACATATGCGATAAACCAGCAGTTGGAGTCATAACATGTCTGTTTATGATTCGTCTAGCTCCAGCATGTGTATTTAATGCTCTCCTGGACAACTGGGTTGAACATTTCTACACGGAAATGGGAGGAAAATGTCTAAAAATAAATACCTACAATCCTGAAAAGTTCTAAAAATTAGTTTTTGCAGCAATGCCATAAAGAATCTATGGTGGCCCAGGAGTGTAAAATTAAATCTCCACAATGCATTGGACAAGTTTAGTTGTCCTTCACTGTGTTGTGGCTTGTTTCGGTTGTCTTATGCAAATTTTGCTGTGCTGTGGCTTGTTTCTTTTGTGTTGTGCCAATTTCACCAATTTGCGACTTGGTTTAGTTGTGTTGTGGCGTGTTTCAGTTGTGTCGTGTCAATTATGCGGCTTGGTTTAGTTGTGTTGTGCCAATTTCATTGTGTTGTGGCTTGTCTCCGTTGTGTAGTGTCAATTTTGCGGCTTGGTTTAGTTGTGTTGTGCTAATTTCGTTGTGTTGTGGCGTGTTTCCGTTGTGTAGTGTCAATTTTGCGGCTTGGTTTAGTTGTGTTGTGGCTTGTTTCTTTTGTGTTGTGCCAATTTCACCATTTTCCGGCTTGGTTTAGTTGTGTTGTGGCTTGTTTCCGTTGTGTCGTTTCAATTTTGCAGCTTGGTTTAGTTGTGTTGTGCTAATTTTATTGTGTTGTGGCTTGATTCCATTGTGTCGTGTAAATTTTGCGGCTTGGTTTAGTTGCGTTGTGCTAATTTTGTAGTGTTGTGGCTTGATTCTGTTGTGTAGTGTCAATTTTGCGGCTTGGTTCAGTTGTGTTGTGCTAATTTTGTAGTGTTGTGGCTTGATTCTGTTGTGTAGTGTCAATTTCGTCATTTTGCGGCTTGGTTTAGTTGTGTTGTGCTAATTTTGTTGTGTTGAACAGTAGCTTGATTCCGTTGTGTAGAGTCAATTTTGCGGCTTGGTTTAGTTGTGTTGTGCTAATTTCGTTGTGTTGTGACTTGTTTCCGATGAGTCGTGTCAATTTCATCATTTTGCGGCTTGGTTTAGTTGTGTTGTGCTAATTTTGTTGTGTTGTGGCTTGATTTCGCTGTGTAGTGTCAATTTTGCAGCGTGCTTTAGTTATGTTAATTTCATTGTGTTGTGGCTTGTTTCCATTGTGTCATGTCAGTTTCGTCATTTTGCAGCTTGGTTTAGTTGTGTTGTTCTAATTTCATCATGGAAATTAAAGAACTGACTTTACTGACAAGATGCCTGTGAATATATCGGGTGATATATTGCCCAGCCCTACGTTGTGTTGTGCTAATTGGTTGTGTTGTGGAGATTTTGTTGTGTTGTGCTCTACTGAGCCACCATAAAAACCTGACAGTGGACAGTTTTTAAAGAACCAATCAAAAGAAAAACATATGAAAAGTTTAATGGATGTAAAAAGGAACCACAGATGCCAATAAAGAGCCTTTATTTTTAAGAGTGTAGTGCAAATAATTTAGCAAATATATTAACAGCCTAATCTATAGCGTCTGAAGCCAGTTAGATAAAGCTTCACTTTTCCTAACCAAATATGGCTTCCTTTACCACTAAAGCAGACACTGCACATCAACAAATCTGATACATGCGGGATTTTACAGTTATAACATAAATATATCTTTAATCGCCTCATAAGTCATCCCAAAAAATTCTTCACCGATTTTTGGGTCGGATTGCAAGTCTAAGGCATACCAGCGCCAAAAACGTCTTCTGAATCATATCGTTCACCATAAAAGGATCGAGTCACCTTCAAAAGCCCACATCAATCCACTTCTGTAATTGAAATTATGAACCTGATGCTACTGGCGAGTTGTACAACTCCAGATGTTCTTGCATCAAATTAAATCACTTTCATATCATCAGTCAGTGCTTCGCTATTAAGGGCATGATGGTGGGTTACAGGTTATAGAGATGCCGCAGGTGGGCAGCACGGAAATTAAAGTGTGATTAAAATGTGCAGTATGTATGGTCAGTCACAATACCGGCTTCAATGCCAGTTTTTTATTTGTAACTTCAGGTATGGGCTTAGTTTTGCAATTATTGAGAAAGTATAATGCAATTCTGATCTTTAATATGGCAGATAAAATGTATAAAATGAACAGAAGTATTGGGACCATTACACCAACAGGAGTTTTGGAGTTTTTGCTCATCCAGTATATGTCAGTAAAGTCCTTCCACACAAAACTTATCTAACCAATGTCTTCATGCACCATTCTTTAATTACTGGGACAGTCCTATTGGAATGGAAAAGGCCTTTCCCAAATTGTTCCTAAAAAAGCTTGGTAGCAGAGTGTAATTGTTCAGAATATCTTGGTATGCTGGAGCATCAAGTTTTCTTTTCATGGAAAGTAAGGGGCTTAACTGTGACAACAGCCCCTATACCATTATCCAGTTGGAATAGCAGTAAGGCAGGTAATGTTCTTCTTGCATCCACCAAACCTTAATATTCCATCATTAGTCCAACACCAATCTTGTAGACCGTGTTGTGGTGTTGGTAGAACTTCTGACCAGTAATCTAACTTCTGGTCAAGTCACTAGGGCTTCAACATGACAGCCATGCAAACTTCTAGTTGGAAATAATGTTATTATTGAAGTAAAGGATGAAACGGATGCATCACTTCCATCACCTGCATATGAAGCGATTTATGAATTGATTTATGGCATGACTGCAGAACAGTTGGCATATAGATGCTGAACGCTGCCGCCCGTGATCAAAGCAGCACCTCACAGAGAGATGCATGTGTGCCCAGCACTGGCAGGATGAGAAATCCAAGCACGAGTTCTTTTATCAGCTCGTCTCCATTCATCTCAAAACGCAGCCGTGATTCACTGGAAGGTCAGAAAACATCAATGGATGTTATTTGAAGAAATAACTGAGAGCCTGTGATCTGAATCTAGGTATGTTGGTATTTCTAGCCAAGGTTAGAAACCATGTGAGAGACAGACAAACAGAAAGAGAAACAGACAGGCAGTGAGCAGAGGGGCTCAGAGGGTGGGAGGAAACAGAAAGAGCAGAGGGAAAACTGAAACAGGCATGAAAAAAGATGTATAAGGTGAGAGTATATGGTCTAAAACCTAAAAATAAAACATTCAGAAAAGCTTGATTTTCAGCTAAAAATTATAAAATAAGTGTTATGTTCTTTTTGTTTTTAAATAAAAACAAATTTGTCATTAAAAAATAAATAAATAAATAAAAAAATAATAAAAAAACAATCTTATTACTAAAAGTGGGAAATGTCAAAATAAACAGATTTGTGTGATTTCTATCCAAAAATCATTTTTGGATTTCTCGGATTGAATAGCATCAATAAAAAAAAAAGGCAAAAAAATTCAGTTAGTTTGGGAACAAATGTTGGTTTGTAGCCACTATACTATAAAACTTAAAAAGCAATTTCAAGATTATATAAAAATGTTGATATATGACAAAACATATGTATATATATATTTTTGAATAGTTTTTCTTTGGTTATAAAGTCAACACAGCAATAGTAAAAGTTGGACTTAAATTCTATTGTTTATATTGCAGTATACAAGCAGGGTGGAGGACTATGGTATAGTATGTTTCACTCAGTCTCTTATGAATGAGGATGAATGCTCAGGACTCATCCCTAACATGAGCTCTACCTTCTGCTCTCTCCGCTCTCCCAGACTGCTTTGCAGCTCACAGGCTCAGCACAAAAGGCCCTTTATGATGTGCACCTGACATGCGGCGAAGAGCAACGTTCCCACAGAGATTGGCTTCACTGCTCCACCTCTTCTCTCCCTTTCGTCCTCTCCCAATCTCTGTGTCCCCAGCCTGGGGAGTGAACGTTAGCTGGCAGGGCTCCGGTTGCTCGACCGAAGGGGGATTTGGGGAAAGATCCATCTCTGGGTTCATCTAAAGCTGATGCTACTTGCGCCAAACAAGTCACCCAGCTGACCAAAAGAGGCTCAAGAGTTTAACCAGATCACTGAAGGTTACTAAATAATCTGCTAGATGTCAGATCAGTCAACAGGAAATCCTTTGTTCTGTGTTTCAATGCGGCTTTGGCTGTGCACTTTAGAAAAAGCATCAGTTCACCCAAAAATTATGTCATCTGTCGCCATATGGCTTTCTTTCTGATGTGGAACATTAAAGAAGAAAATGTGAAGAATGTGCTGGCTGCTCTTTTCCATGCAACGAAAGGTGACTAATGCTTTCAAGCTTAAATTGACGGATCTTTTCTTTCATGTCGTCTTGTTTTCAACAAGGTGCTTAAATTTTCTTTTGTTACTGGGATACGTCAAAATAAATGTTGAAATTTAGATTTTTGTCATTTATTTTAAAATAAAACAAAATAATCGAATAAAATCTTTAAAAAAAATGTGCTGTTAAACAATTCATTGTAATCAATTGCATCAATAATAAATGTTTTTGTACATATGTGCGTGCACTGTTTATATTTATTATGTATATATAAATATACACATGCATGTATACATTTCAGAAAAATATGTAATGTTTATATATTACATATATTTTTATATAATATAAATTCTATGAATATAAATGTAGACATGTAAATATTATTTTAAATATATACTATATATATATATATATATATATATATACACACACATATATACATACACACAGTGAGGTCAATAAGTATTTGATTACTCTGTAATTTTGCAAGATCTCTTACTTAAAAATCATGAAGGGGTCTACAATTTTCAGAATAGGTGCATTTCCACTGTGACAGACAGAATCTAAAAAGAAAAATCCGGAATTCACATTGTATGATTTTTTAACAATTTATTTGGGAATTACTGTGTCAAATAAGCATTTGATCACTTGAATCAAAAATGTTTAATATTTGGTACAGAAGCCTTTGCTAACAGTTACAGAGGTCAAACGGTTCCTGTAGTTCTTCACCAGGTTTGCAGAAACTGCAGAAGGGATTTCTGAATAGTAAATGCGGCTCAATGTAAAATCACGCACCTGATGGAATTTATCGCTGATTACAGAACCGACTTTACTGACAAGATGCACATTACATATAAACATGTATGAATATACACAGTTCACACACATATATTATGTAAACAACATTTTGGATGTGATTAGTTTTGACTGAATACTAGAAAAACTACAAAATTATTTTCAAAATGATTTTTTTAAAGACAACAATCAATAAAGAAATAAATAAATAATCAAAATGGGTAACAGGGTTTAAATTGTTGCCTAAATTAAGTTCTCACTCATTAGTGGCTAGACGTTGGTTTGTAGTTAATAAAACATTTCTAGGTCTGTTCCTCAAACAAACCATGCTTAGCAAATTTTATGCAGCATCTGGGAGTCGGAGTACACATCATTTTACTGGGTTAAACATAATGAGTGCATTAAATGTTAGTTAAATAGCCTTTTCTCGTCTAAATGAGTGATTCTTGGCTGGAATCCGCTGGACCACAAATTATCCCAGTAAATAATTGGTACAGAATAAGCAGGAAAACATTTTACGCTAAAAATCAAAGTCTGGCAATGTCAAACAAATTTATATGTCGCACAAAATGGGCTTCAGCTATCACCACAGGCCAAAGAAACCGAATCTGATTGTATTTGGGACTGTTTTTCTAATGATCATGAACATCTCTGCTTGACTGAAGTCAACAGACTTCCTCAGAGCCCACTTAAAACGTAAGTGCGGGCACAAAATGTAAAGCTGAACTACAGAAAACAACAGCATTTCACTTGTACCACAAAGATAAAGAGAACGAGAAATAGAGAGCATATGTTATGCATTACTCAAACGACTCCATTATTTCTGCCCTACTTCCATCACATGTGGCCTGAGACAACAGGGAAATTAACAGCAAACAAACTATTTTCTCCAACCCTCTCTGCACCAGCGCTGTTTCCAAAATGCCAATATACTGATGCCCCATCTAATTTTCAACCTCTGGCCAAATTCCATCAATCAAATCTCTTTCCTCTCAGAGGCCCCATGTGTCTAGTTGGGGGCCCAACGCGAGCGAAAGACCTGAATGAACCAATCTCAACTCAAAGTCAATGCCAAATGCAGCCCGTGCTAGGACTTTATTTTTACAAGGCATCTATTAACTTCTCCTTTAAGAGTTTCGAGATCAGAATCAGGATTTAGAGGAAACATGAATAACCACACGACAATGAATACCACATCTGTAGTGTAGAACAACTGCTTTAGGAAACCGATTGCACATTGGTTCTTCTTGTGGCTTTCCCAAACCGTTTCAGGTGTTTCTGTTGCTCCAGTGCCAACAAAAAGGGCCTCATAGGGGTTTTCATAACAGCTCCGTCAGATCCAAGTTGAATCGCAAACCTGGTCTGATTTAAACATGTCCTTTGGCACTGTTGATAGCATGTCTGCTTCTCTGATTAAAAACAGTGAGGTGTTCGCCAATAGGCGCACTCTATTTTGCCAACAAACATACACAAGTCTAGAATCAGCGTTGCAGTGCTAAAGACGCAGCTCAGCCGTTTTGTTTTGCTTTTGGTACACTCAGGTTTTCATTACCAACCCACATCATTCGGCGCATCGTCTCAATGAAACGAGTATTTCCTGCCTTCCTCCATTATACACTCAAATCCTCCTGATAGAAGACACCAAGGAATGGGGGGGATCAAGTCAGGCTGGATTCTTATCAGGGTGTTGGAGGGGGAAAGGGGTTTGAATGTGGAGTGATTCACACAGGCAGGTCGGCTCATCCCTCACAGCTGGCCCTTTAAGTGAAACCTGCTGTTTCCCCCCCCGTGTTTACGTTTGGCTGCCTCACTCTTCTTCATCAGGTTTCAGACTACAGGAAAGCTCTGAGCAAAACAAAGGCTTTTTCAAAGGCAACCTCAGCAGGTTAAGATAAAATGTTTTTACTGTCCAATATGAAAAGCACCTGCTGCTAAATTAAGTGGGCCAGCTAAGGGTGAGGTACTGGAGGGTGTTTTTTTTTAGTCACTGGCTTGCTTTTCTTTAAAATGTAGAAGAAATCGAGGACACACACATTGTGGAGCAAGAAAGGTATAATTTATGGGAAATTCTGAATAATAAAGTGGCAATTACAGCATTCCATTTTGTTCAGACTCTTGTTTCTATTTAGTGTCTAGTATCTAGTTTTAACAGAAATTTAGTAAAAAAAACATTATATAACTTTAATATGCAAATTCCATTACTGCCACATACTAAATACTGGGGCTGCACGATTATGACAAAAATGATAATCGTCGATTATTAGCTTGAACTGGTAATTGCGATTAAGTTTAAACTGATTATTAATTAACAACTAAACTGAAAAACTTTTATTGCTTTAAAAAATTTGAGGTTTTACTCATTTACTCATTTGGATTGGATTGGTTTCTTCTTTAAATTAAAAAACAAAATGTACAAATATGTATGGTATTATAATATTAAACTAAAAATACAATTAACGGAAAAACTCTTAAAATAACCCTGTACAAAGAAAATAAATCATCTTAAGCACTCAGACTAACACAAGTGGACTTTGAACGATTATTGCTTTTTTGAATGATTATGTAATTTTGGCATCCATAACTGTAATCGCGATTAGAAATTAATTGTGCAGCCCTTCTAAACACCATACACACACACGTGGTTAAAATTTGTATTTCAGATTTTGTATTACACATAAATACTACTGTTTAAAAGTTTGGGTTCAGTCAGATTTTTCATTTCTTTTGGGAAAAATATATTTATTCACCAAGGATGCAAAAAAAAAACCCCAAAATAAATAAATAAAATAAATAAATAATTCAACAGTTTTCAACATTATAATAAGAAATGTTTCTTGAGCATCAAATTAGCACATTAGCATGATTTCTGAAGAATAATGTGAAAGCTTTTAAATGGCAGCAGGCCATTCTTATTGCTTGGTAGCCAACAAATAGAATATAAAGTGCAGCCACTTCTCAAATAAAAATTAAAACAAGCAAAAAAATCATTTGCAGTTAATTATAATAATAATTATAATATAAAAATTATAATAATTATAATGCAGCCCTAGGACAAACAGAGCCTTGGAAGACTAATCAGCTAAAGAGAGGTTGTTATCATTGTCTGCAATGGTATACAGACAGGAAAAGGGAAATCTAACTGTGAGAAATGACTTCCCTGGCCTGTAGGAACATGAATGACAGAAGCAGGCACTTCCACACTTCCGCAGTCTCGTCCAGATGGACGAGCAGTGCAAGCCAAGCAGATCAATTTTAGGCTCCGCGAGAGATGTTATGAAATTTGAGGTCTGGTTTTCTGGGTAGACCTAGCAGTGGAGAGTGTGCGCGAGAGATAAACAAATCTGTAAAATCACTTCATTTATTCCATACCTGGAAGCCTTGAATGTGGGCTAAGTACTCCAGCTGCTGGGAAGGCTGGATGGAGCCACAAGCCAAAGCAGGTGCTTTTCCCTTCAGCATCAGGGCCTCAGCGGTGGGCGAAGTCCCGCTCAGCAGCAGCTCTCTTGCAATGGTTGCGGTGTTGCCCACCGACGGGGTGTAAAATGTCCCTGTGGACCCTTGGCCAATGTCTTTGGAGGTCAGGTAGCTTCCAGGGGTACCGGGGACTCCCTTATTCCGGCTAGCTTCCATTTCTTGATACACATCCGGGGAGAGGTGAAGAATTCCTTTTTGTGCTGTACAGGGTTCAAAGAAATATGCACGGTCATTGTTCAGATATCAGTATGTTTCTATTCTTAATATTGAAAATGTAATGAAATAAAGGTTTAAAAGAAAAAATGACTAAAATCAATTAATAAATCACTACATTTATGTTAAATATTTATGTCTACAATTTACAATTTAACTTCAATAAAACTATAAACTTTAAAACTATACATACATACATGCATACATATATATATATATACACATACATACAT
>JAUMHP010000082.1:6668390-6687638 GCA_032361065.1 Enteromius trimaculatus | reverse complement strand
CAGAACTTAAGTTTCTCTTACATCTTATTACTCCAATGGGTTTTCAAACCCTTCAACACACACACACACACACACACTCCTAGCAGTTTATTTCCAGGTTTAATGTGGTCTCAAACTCTGGATATTGATAAATCTACCAAAATAGTAATCTGTTAAATTACATAACTGATCTTTTTACAATATCTAGAGCATGTAAAAATGAATTTTAAGTATGCAAAATGGAGAATTACTTAGAAATTTGCTTAAGATTACATTTAACAGTGTTATTACATTAGAGTTTTAAAAATTTACTTTAATTGAGCATTTTATGACAGCAGAGGCAACCTAAAAAAACAAACTGGCCGATACACTGGCCGATACATATTTAATACTGAAAAAATTAAAACAAAAGATGCAACACTCAAATCAATGTGAAAAACTTTAGCTACAATGCTTTAAAGGACATTAATCTAAACTGCTAGCATTCCAAATAAAGTGTCGCTAAACAAGTGTAAACTATAGATAAGCGAGTCAACCTCACTAACAGACTAGTTGGTTGTTGTTGGACAGCTGGTTAAGTATCGAGACCCTACTTCGCACACAGCTATATCGTACATTATTATGTACCCCTTCACTCCGCTGTCAATGAGCTCCAATGAAGTAAGTGTTTAAAGACACAAAGGCTGATGGGAGTGGTGTACAAAGCTTTAAAACAACTAGAGAAAAGACAGATTTATTTCTGAGGCGGAACCCGAACAATATTGGTAGAGTAATAAATGGTGAAATTAAAGGGCCCTTCTTCCATGGGGTCAATGACATAACAATGAGTTGGTGAAATAATGACTCCCATTGGCTCCAAGCGAAGAAGCTCGGAACAAAAGCGGCTTCACATATATCCAGCTTTCTTTATCTTAACTTTGGCTCACCCATGCAGGGCTGTCAGGCCGCTGTTCAGTGGGCAGATTTAAGGGTCTGTTTGCACTTTAAGGCCTTTATGAGGAACGGTACCGACTGACCCAGCGTCAGCTCTCCCCCTTCCCTCGTCGAGGAGAACCCATTCACACTCCTCTGCATCGCCTGGGGACCGAGCTGTGCTAAAAAGTAGCTGCCGCTTTCCAAAATCATCACGCTCTCACGGTTTTAGCCCTTATCAGCAATTGGGGAATTAAAAATACATCAACAGCAGTCACGGACAAGGTCAAAATCCATCTGACTTCTAGAAATACTTAGAATCAGACGCTGGAACTAAATGGTACCTTCAGTTAAAGCCCAACTGTTTTGAAAAACCCTTTTACTTCCGGAATTTTATGCATTTCTGAGAAAAGCAGCATTTTCAAGAAAAAAATGTAGAGTATGACTTGATTTAATTACTCCAAAATCACTTGAAAAAATACAGTAGGAACACTAAAAGAAATATGTTATGCTAAGCTGTTATGAAATCTGTTATGCTTCATGTATGTAATCAAAATACAGTAACGTTATGTAATGTAATATTTCTTATTTTTAATTTATTCCTGAAGGCAATGATGCATTTTCAGCAATTACTCCAGTCTTCGGTTACACATGTTCTTTCATAAATCATTATAATATGCTGATTTTGTGCTTAAACATTTTTAACATTTTATAATATTATTTATTATAAATAATTGGGGAAAAACTGTGGTACTTAATGTGTGTTCTGGACACTATGATTGATCTTTTCAGTATTTTTACATTTTATTTTAATTCTTTAAAAAAAAAAAGAATTCAGAATGTTACAAAAATGATTTTATTTTACATGAATGCTTTTTAAATCTGTCTATAAATAATAAAAAAAAGTAAATAAATAAAAATATTGAAGAATTGATCATAATATTTAGAAAACATATTAAGCAGCACAATTTTTCCTCCAGTATTTATTATGAATAATATTATAAAATAGCAAATGTTTCTTAAGCCAAAATTCAGCATATTATATATTTCTGAATATATATATATATATATATATATATATATATAAAAATATAAAAAAAACTTTACACATATACCATTTAAAATATAAAATGCATTGAAATCTGACTTTAACGTACCATGTACCACTAAAGAAATAAAAGGTTGAATAAGGTCAAAAGGTATGAAATCCTCCAGGCAGAATACGGCTTGAGTCACATGCGGAAAGCTTTCATAACTGTTTAAACTTTAACAGAGAAAAGTCTGAAACTGAAACAGGCATGTGCCATGTACTGAATTATCCTAAACCAAGGGTCATTTGATATATACGCTTTTCCATAAATGTTCCAGTTATTTAGTTTCAGCTAACAGAGAACCTCCATTTCATTGTAGGGCTCGTGATATTAGATTTGATAGCAATTGAAGCCATCTGGGAGATGTTGAAATCAAAGCCCATGCCAAAGCCACCAGGAAAGAAGAAAAGATAGCATTACACGCCTGATAATGAAACGCAGAACTATATTCCTGCCCAATAAAATTATATCATATTAATTCCACAATGACTGAGTAACTAGTACAACCACATAAATCAAGAATGAAGTCTCTTTCAGTAAATATATCTGCATTTAATTTTTGCAGTAATTAGTTCAGCACAAACCTTACATTTCAGATCTTTTCTGAAAATCAAATAAATAATAGCCTGTGTTAAACAAGGGGAAAATAAAATAAAATGTATTTAAATTATGTAAAATTATAATTAAACGTAAATTACTTTCTGTGCCATAAATTTGTCTACTGGGTGTTTTTTTTTATTTTTATTAATTATAATGACCATTAAAAAAATTAATTTTAACCAGTCTTCTTTATTATAGTATATTAATACAGTATATTAAATTGATTTTATATTAATAAAATAAACATTAAAAATCATTAATAAAATAAAAATAAAAAAAAAATTAAAAAGGTCTGAAAGTGACACTAAAGACTGGAGTAATGATGCTTTGTATCACAGGAATAAATTACATTTTAATTTATTTTTAATTGAAATAATATTTCACATTATTACATTTTTTTTTCTGGATTTTTAATCTAATAAATGCGGCCTTGATGAGCAGAAGAAACATCTTTAAAAATATTTAAATATATTACTGTTGAACGGTAGTGTATGTGTTCATGTTTTAATTAGATTTTTTTTTAGCATGCTTTTGTCAGTTTTATTGATTCTATTTTTATACATATTTCTCTTTAGCTTTCATTTATTTTTATTTCATCTTTAGCATTTGTATTATTTGACAAGGCAATATTTCAAATTTAATATGTATATTTAAAATCAAAATAATAATAAAAAAGAAATATATATATATATATATATATATATATATAGTGTATATATTGTGGTCTTACACTTTGTAGATAACTGTACCAGCTATATTTATTCAAATTAGATATATTTTTGTTTTGTAACATTTTAAGAAATAGCATTAAAATAAAATAATAAAGCTGCATTCAAACAAGTGTTAAGTTATGATTAATCAGCATGTGATTGTGTTGTTGTTTCAGCTCTGAATCATAAATGTGTCTACCGGCTTTTTATGGTAATTCCTTCCTTGATTGCTCGAACTGAGTGGGAGGTTTTGTCTATGGTTTTTAATGGTTGTAAAATCATTCCAGCACATTTGTGTTCGGAGACACATCTCTGCGCCAGCATCCTGCGTGTGTCCTGTCTGCTCCAACAGTGATTCAGCATTTCTCTCCCAGAATTCCAAGGGGTTCTGCGCTCGGCTGACCACAGCCCCTCTGAGGAAGGCGGAGCCTGCCCTTGCATGTCAAGCGTGGTCCCAGACGCTTGGAGGAAATGCCAAGTGCAACATGGGACCCGGCCAGGATGTTGGGGCGGTCGGTTTTCTAGTTACAGGTGCAGGGAGAGTGTCTGCGGCCCCGGCTCGTAGGAGGCCCCTTTGTGCAACGTGGGAAAGTCGTTGCTGACACACTCTGAGCCATATTAGACCCAATAATCTATCAGCACACACACCAGCCAGGCCTGTCTGGTCTGCATTAGAAAGGAACACAAGCCAAAGCTGGGAACACCTAGTGAGAGGACAGGGAGAGAAACCCACTGGAAGGCAAACATTAGCGTTGTCTTTTATTTATGCGTGTGAAGGGATGATGAAAAGAGACGGGGAATGACTCAATAAATAGATAACTCACAGCGCGTGACTACCAAAAAAGACTTTGAAGATGTGCTTTCAACAGAAAAGACCTACTGAGCCACAATCAGAAAGACTGTGACATTTAAAAGAGATTGCCACCAAAAATGGCAATTCTGTCATCATTTACTCGCCCTCCTATCATTCCAAAAAGTCTTCTTTTTTTGGTGGAACACAAAAAATTAAGACAGCCATGATTTTTTTTTCTTGACTACTAACTTGAACTGAAATGTTCTAATAATACTATTTATTATTTTGTTTAATATTTTATTATTCATCCAAATTGATGTAATGTACTATAATGATGTATCACACATAAACTGTCCAAATTGTGCAGTCATACAGAAAGCACCAAAAAAAAAATCTGTAATATTACATATAAATATAAAAAAAACTAACTTTCAACTGTTTTTGTCAAGGGTCCAAAACTTTTGACTCATTGGCTTTCATTGTAAACATTTTTTTGTGTTCCACAGGTTTGGAATGGCATGGAGAGTTGAGCAAATTATTATTATTATTATTATGAATATATAGTGAACTATCACTTTAAGACTTAATGAATCTTCAAAGTATTACTTTCCAAAGAACTTGACTTCACTTATACAGAAAACAGCAACCCGATACTAACTCAACATTTAGCTGACATTTCCAAGTTTTTGATAGACTGATTTGTGATTCCAGAATACACTTCCCAGCAAGCCATCTTAATTAATCCTTCATTTAACAGGATACATGAGATGGGACTGCCATCATTTAGATTTCAATGAACTGCTCTGTATAATATCAATTCAAAGGAAAGGGACACATATCCATGTGAAAACATCAAAACCAATCTACAGCACAGCAATTATTAACTAGTAGAAATGTATGAACCAGTATTTTGAACTATTGTTTCTATCACAGTTTCAAGCATTTCAGTTTAAAAACAAATGATTTTAAGTCTTAGAAATGAGAGAGAACTCTTTTCACTATATGAGTGTGCTCCGTCTGAGAGACACGTGAAGACGGCGCTCATAGACCGCAGAATTACTCAACAAAGTTATTTTTACCACTTTATAGGCTGTGAACAGTTAAATACACACTTATATGTGTTATCTCCCGTCTCCTCATTAACAAAGTAATATAGGTCTTAAATGAACAAACAACTGAGAAAGAAAACACGTGTAACAATATGAGTCCAGGCAGCTCTTAAAGTGACAGCAGTCTAATATTCCTGCTGTCTGTCATTCACCATCAAAAAACTGAAAGGAGAAAATCTCCCACTGCTCTTGAACTCACTTTTGTAAAATTCAATAAGAAGAATTATCCATTTAATTCACAAAGTGAAGAATATGCAGTGTTTTTATACATTTGATACGTTTATACAAAGAATGCAGCATTTCTTATTTGTTCTACAGTATCCTATTCTTTTAATTAGTTTCTCTTTACTGTTTACTAGTCTTCAGTTTTTCTTTGAGTTTAGTCACACCTGTCACATTTTAAGGAGGAAAGCTGCTATGTATTCGGTGTTCAGAATGGGGTTAGTCCTGTAATTGTTGTGTTGTGGAAATATTGACTTCAACCTTGTACTGGCACAGACAGATTTTGACCAGCATCCTCCTTTGCTGATGAACAAGTGTGCACATTGTTGAAACAGCATACAGTGGGACGCATTCCACAAATAGAATGGCACCATCGGGCACATTGATGCTTTTGATTAGGCCACGAGCAGTGGACAACATATAATGAACAGTTTGTACACTTTGTGAACGCCAATGATATTGAAGAGGAAAAACAAGTTCAAGAGCTGTTAAGCTTTATGGGCACTGGCACTAACACTAAACCAAGAGAAAAAATGCATCAGGAGATTGTCACAACCTTAACGGAGCATTTTTCACCAAAACCCCTCATAATAGCAGAACGATTCCGTTTCCACAAATGCAATCAAGAGGAAGCAGAGACGGTTTTACAATATGTGGCAGTTTTAAAACAACTCTCTGAACATTGTGACTTCGGTATAGAGGATGGATACCCGACCTGAGCCCGACAGTACCCGACAGGCTGGGATCGGGCTCGGACATAAATATTTTAATGCCTGTTGGGTTTCAGTTAATGCTCCGTCAGACGCGGGCCGGGCTCAGACAGAAAAATGCGTCCCGATCCACACTCTACTTCGGAACACATTTGGAAATTGGCAGCGGTTCTCAATCCTGTTCCTCGTGCCCAACCGCTCTGCATATTTTGCATGTCTCTCTTTCTTAACGCACCTGATTCTGATAATCAGCTCAATAGAAGAGAGCTCCGTGCATGAGTTGTGTTCCAATTGACATGGTCCCTACAAAGTGTCTGTTTAAGTTTACTTCACTTTGGAACATTCATTCACGGATTTGCACTGTAAAAAAGTGAATACGATTTAAATTACATCTTACACACTTAAATGCACTTTGAATGGAATGTATAAATTCACTTTGAACTGGAATCATGGCGGAATATTCGGTAATGTCCACTTTGCAGTGCGCATAGGTTCGAATAGAACTAATGACAAGAGAGACATACGAAATGTGCATATCGGGAGCACCAGGATTGAGAACATCTGCCTTATACCACCTATTTACAGTGCAAATCCGTGAATGAATGAATGTTGGTTGCAGACTCTATAGAAATGGTGTTAAAATGACATTCTAAAGTTTTTGGAAAGAATTGGGCACTATGGAAGGAATTGAAGCAAAGATTACTCTTGAATTATTAAACAAATATCATGTTTAAGAGAGATGGGAGTGATTTCACCACTACAGTACAGTGAGTGAGCCACTCAGAAAGGGTTATTTTGCTAAAACCATCTACCCTTCAGGATAGCCCCAGCTCCTGTATTATTTTAGAAAGCGATGGACCAAGTTCTCTTGGGGATTCCAAACACTCACTGCTATCTAGTGAGATGATGCGGAGCACCTCAAGACACTTGGGTGCTAAATCTTTTTCTTATTTAGCACCCAAACTCTGGAACAGTCTACCTAATACTGTTCGAGAGACGGGCACACTCTTGTTTAAATTTAGATTAAAGACACATCTCTTTACTCTGGCTTACACATAACACACTGATACACATTTTTTAATCAAATCCGTTTAAGGATTGCTAGGCTGTATTAATTAGATCAGCCGGAACCGGGAACAATCCGCCTCTGGCTTGCTTAGTTGGGGACACCTGATTTCTAGTGATTATCGTCATTTTGATTACAGAGACCGTCTCTGCATTTGATAAATAAATAGCTTAATCTGGTCATTATACATTACCATCACTCTGTTCTCCTACTTGATAATGTTCAGTGCTTTGCAACAATCTGTATTGTTAAAAGCGCTATATAAATAAAAGTGACTTGACTAGATCAAGTTCTCACCAGACTGGAAAAAAAATTATCTGAAATTGGAGCGTGAAAAATGTCAATTTTTCAAACAGTCACTGGAGTACTTGGGTCATTACATCAACGTTTTTAAAAGCAAAGGATCTCCTTACCTCACCAGCTGTACACATGCATTATGATACAAAACTACCCATTCATCTCACCTGTGACGTTCCCCTGAATGGTGTGGGTGCTGTGATATCACATCTGTGCCCCAATGGTAAGGAAAAGCCGATTGCTTTTGCATCCAGGACACTCAGCAGAGCAGAACAAAATTATGCTGGAGGCTCTGAACATAATTTTTAGAATTCGCTAACTCCAGTACTTATATGGAAGAAGGTTTACCCTTCTTACTGATCATGAACCAATGCTATTCTTAGTTCTAACAGGAGCATTCCATCCATGGCAGCAGCCAGAATGCAACAATGGGCTTTGGTTTTATGTCCTTGAGTATAAGAAAGCAGCTCATCTTGCCAATGCAGATGGACTTTCATGGCTACCATTGCCAGTGACACAGAGAAAATGGACACAGTGTATGTGTTCTATGCAAATCAGGTAGCCACCCTGCCTGTCAGTAATGCTGAAATTAAACGTGACACCTTAACAGACCCCACTTTGTCATCGTGGTTTTGGAGATGGTTTCATCTGGACGATTCCCAAAACCTAAAGATATACCCACAAACTTGCTACCTTTCGTGATTTGTTGTCACAAGCTTACAGTGGTACAAGGATGTTTAATGTGGGGGAGTCGTGTTACCCACCATCCTGGGGTGGTAAGAATGTAACATCTAGCCCGTAGCTACATCTGGTGGCCAGGTATTGATGGACAGATTGAGTCGCAGTCCAAATTATGCCAGTTGTGTCAACATATCCAAAATGCCCCCTGTACTGCACCACTTCACCCATGGATCTCATCCTTTTTTGGATTTTGCTAGTCCATTTGAAGTCCATACATACTTCATCATGGACAGTACTACAACAAGCAAAACTATTCCAGCCTTACAGGGATTCTTCAGTTGTTATGGAGTCCCTAATGCCACTGTCAGTGACAAAGGGGCCACAGTTTTGTGCGGAGGAGTTTTCATCCTTTCTGAAGTCAAATGGGGTGCATTCTGCACCATATCATCCTTTTAGTAACGGCAAGCAGAGCGTTATATCCAAACACTCAAAAACACACTGAAAGCTTCCAGGGAATCAGCTCTGATTTAACAAAGATTTGATGCATTCCTGGTAACATACAGAAATACTCCTCATGCTACAACTAAGGAGTCACCTTATTCCTCAATCGCAAATTAAGAACCTGGCTGGATCTTCCTAAATCAAGCCTTACCAGAACCGTGAGTCGATCTCAGGAGGCTCAGCAGTTACGACGCCAAGATCACTCAAAGTCAAGGGAATTTCATGTTGGAGACGCCGTCCTTGTTCGTGACTACCGAAAAGGAAATAAAATGGAGATCTGGAGTTGTAATGTAAAGAACGGGACCCGTCTCCTACATCATCAACATGGGCAACTGCTGGATCCTGGAAGCGTCATGTTGATCAAATGTTGAGACAAGAGGTTCCATCGTCTGACACCTCAAAAGTGCCAGATGTTCCCGTTTGTTCCCAAGAGCATTCCCTTCTGGAAGATATCACTAAAAAAAAGACTGACGATCTTGTTGATGTGATAAATGAAAGCCTAGGGTCAGGTATCATTGATGCAGCACCTTCTAAGATGGTACAAACCCGAGAGACTCTAAAGCGCTATCTTACCCGTCTTATTAGACCACCTGACCGTTACCAAGCATCTTAATATATACAGTGTTAAAGAGAGACTCATGCTGAGTTGTTAAGTAAAGCAGAACAAGTGGTTAAATAAACTTGGCCTCCATTGTGTTTTTGAGCATAGAATATATTGATGTTCAGATAACATAACAAAAGCAATTACACATCATGAAACAATGGATGTTATTGTGTGAAAAAAAAGAGCATTTGATTCGTGACTAACGATGCTGATTGACGTGTAACGCTACTCCCTCAAGTTTCAGCGCACAACGACGAGTCATGGATCATCCCAAACACATTATTTTGTAACAAAAGCTCATGTATCTTTTCAAAAACAAGACAAGACTCCCTTCCTGTAGTTATTCAAGCACAAATCCACCTCAACTCCCTCGGGAGGAGGCTCACGCCCAAATCTCGATCGGAGTTCCATGGCCCAGATGTCGGATTATGTTTCACCGTTGGCCAGGATGTACTGGCGATCCTCTCTACAGCTTTAGAAGCTGTGAAAAATGTCAGCGGGTATGGTTTTGAGGAATGAAGCATTTGGGACCGCATATCATCCTCATCATCGATGCATTACATCCTGAAACTATGCGCCATGGCATGATAGCAACTCAAACAATGGCAGCGACTTGTTAGTCTTCATGTGCGCGCTTTAGTGAAGAGATAAGCAGTAAAGCTGACACCAGGAGAGCTAATCAACTTTTTTAAATGGGGTGAATGAAGGCCAAATATACTTTGTTATAGGGTATCTGTACAGTGCATGTGATTTAAAGGGCCCAGTGTTTTACAATCAAGTCAAATTTAGTTGCATAGCACTTTGCAAGTTAGTATCATTTCACAGCAGCTGTTTACAATATCTTACATATAATATAGTTAACGTTTGGCAACTACTGTATACAACCAATATAAACCAACAATCATGCGATTTTGAGAGAGTCTATATACTATATATCGCTCTATGCAGATAAAGTTGGATATTATATACTTAACTTTATATTAAAAGCTGGTCAATCAGTACTTGGTAGATTACTCACAAGTTACATGACTACATGATTAAAAACTGTAGTAACAATTTAGGTTACTCATTTTAAGTAATTTATTACTACTTTTTAGATTGTATGACACAACTAAAGTGGGCTTGTGAGTTGATAGTCTAAAAACCAATGAAGTCACCAAAAAACAATCAAATAAATAAATTCAAACTCTTAACAACACTAAAAATAGAAATATTTTATTTGTCTACCTGCATATCAATGTTTGTTTGTTTACAGGGGCAATGCTAGCCTGGCTTCCTGCGACTTTAAAGCTCATAGGAGTCTGGCCAAGTTACCTTACTACCTGCCTTTTGAGAGGCGGGCTTAACCTAAGTCCATCAGATGCCTCTGTATACTACTGGACGAATCTATGTACAACCAATCAGACCACTCATTCCGATGACGTACAGTATGCGTAGCGATTGAACCTGAAGACACCGTAACCAATTGCAGCTAGCTTCATTAAAGCAGTAGGAAAATGTCTTTACTTACTTTAATTACTTCTGCTCTGTTTTCAAAGAAAACCTGTCATTAAAAAGTTCTCAAAACAGTCGAACGATTGTTGCTGTTTGGAACACGCCAATATTAGATGTTCATGTTGACAAGTGCTTGTATGAAGAGGTTAAGAGATATTTGCAACTCATTGGGTTTGGGTTTCACTTTGGGTTTAAGACAAAATAACTGCATGAGGATGTTTCCAAGATGGCCGCTAAGAGAATTGGTTTGCTGTACATGGACTTTGTGTAAACAGATTAGAAATGGATAGACTGGGTCTTGACTACTGATCAGTCACCTGGACAGGCTTTTTAACAGCCAGGCAATGTGCCATGCTATCTCTCTTTCTCATCATTGATTGATCATCAGTGTGTTGCTAACCTGAAGTAAGAGCTAGCCGCACATGCTGGGCCTCTGATGACTTCAATCTATCTCTTGCCACTTTAACTGCTAACAGGAGGCCCGACCACAGTTTTGTTCTCCTTAAAATTGACACGGATACACGTCATACAGAGAAGAGGATTGAAAATCCTGTAAGGATTAAAGAAAAAGCATATAAACATGTGTAACAGGTGTTACAGCTTCTCCAGCTGAATGATAAAATAGCCTGACTAACCCACAAACGTTTCTCTTCAGTCAGATTCATGAATTAAACTACTGGATAGTACATTGTGCTCCTCTTCCTAGGAAAGAGGTGAGATTTATCTTCGCTCTATGAAGTCACACAGATGAAGTGTTTCAATAGGATTTGCAATAGGGAGTGTATGAGGGCAAAAATTCAGCTGTTATTTGATACTGTGAATGCTTAATTTACTTGGAGCTATTACAATGACTATTTTTTTTAGTTTTTACTGCTTTATTTTTAATCAGTTTTATTTTAATATTACCCTGCATTGACCAACAGAAAAATGCTTGGTTTGAAAGTGACTTCTGTGTGAGGAGTGCACCTTTTTTTACAATATGTAATTGCTGAAACTGAAATAAAAAGCGCTTGATTTTGACATCTTCCAAAGAAAAAGCAAGTGGTGCTTGCCTGTATAAAATACTGTAAATGTTTGAGATAATACTCTTGGCTTTTGCGATAATCAGCTCTTTAATTTTTTATATGATACTTAATAAATGGTGTATATTAAAATTAAATAATGTAATACATTAAAAATAAAACACTATCAAATTAGTTTTTATTTTAATTTTAGTTTAGAAACTTTAGCAAGTTTTTCATTTAATTTATTTTAGCTTTATTTCACATTTTTAAAGAAAATAGTTTTAGCATTTGTTTTTGTTAACAATAACACAGTATTACAATGTACACTAAAAGCCTTTATTTCCTAAAGATTACATTCCAGTGTTCTTAAATTGATGAAAAAAAAATGTATTTGGTCCAATGGTGCTTGTCAAGGTATTTTTTTAACCTCCATATTTTTCATCCTTTCCTATCCTATCCTATCCTATCCTATTTCCTATCCTATCAATATACAGAAGTGAAGAGATATCAAACATTTTTTATGAAGGGCAAAGATTCAGGGGAAGTGTGTAAATGTGACTGACCCAACCTGAGGTCATATTTGTTTTTTAAAGTACTTCGTGTGCAATGACCTTAACTTTAAGTGAGCGTACCACAAACAATTAAACTCCCTACAGCAGTGGTTCCCAAACTTTTTTACCTCACGGCCCACACAGCCAAACACATACGTTTCCGCGGCCCACAGCAAAAGAATTTAAATGATCCCGCTTTTTGTGTCGGGTTAACTATGTACTCGGAAGCAAGGCTGTTAATTGTCTTTATTGAATTAACTGGTAATGTATAGAATAAACAGAAAATATACATCACGGATCAGCAAACTAGACATTTTTTATTATATTAACAATATTACAATTTCTATTAATAATAATTGGCGGCCCCCCTGCAATACCGTCGCGGCCCACTGGTTGAAAACCACTGCCCTACAGTATATCAAATATCAACACATTTGAAAAAAACTCTCATAATGGCCAATTAACCTCACAGTCAACGTCCAAGCCACCAATCAACCATCTTTGTGAATCTTAAGCCTTGCAAAACTCCATCATGGATTACTGGGGATAAAAGCACAATCACATGGGTGAACGGGAGTTTCATTTTATCTAACAGTATCTGGAAATTGCTCATCTCCAGATGGCAGAGATTTACTTCCATCACCCTGTCCCCCTAAGAGACAAGCATAAACATGGATACTTCCTCCCATTCACCCCTCCATGGGTCGATTCACAAAAAAACACAAAATAATACCACATAGTGTCTCAATGTACCACAAAAGGTTTAACATCAGGGGGTGAAGACCTCCTACATGACACTTGGCATGAAACGAACCAAACCCCCCGGTGAAGAAAGGAAGATGTGTGACGTTTTTAAAAACGCCTTCCACTAACAACAGCACAGGCTGCGGCCCCATGGGTTTTTTTTTTTATCAGAATTTCTGTATAAACAACACAATACAGGAAAAAAATAGTGGGCTGGTATTGAAGAACTACAAAAGACGTCTTTTCATAACTAGCCACTTTTAAAAGCATTGTAATAAATCAGCAGGTGGTGCTAACTCTAATCCACACTGGATCAGAAAACTGCATAAAATCCCGGCTGCATATTCATTAATTGGGCTATATCAGAGGTTGAAGGTCCATAACAAAGCATACAGCCAAAACAGCAAAATAAACCAGATACCTCTTTTAAAAGCCCCTTAATAGCCAGCTCTGCCTTTCGGATGACACAGTACAGAACCTCAGCGTTTATATTTTTAATTAAAGGTCAGCTAAAGCCAAATTCCTCTGGAGTGCGTGTTATGGTTCTTCTTGCAAACATGAGATTACAAAGCTCTCTGCTGGTTAATCAGTGGGTTTCCCCTGTTTTATCACTTCAAAAATGCAGCGGCGAGTCAAATTCCAACCCTCCCCGATTCTTTACAACTGATTTAAAATGACACACTGGCTTAATAAGACTGTATTTGCACATCTTGAGATTTAATTGGACTTCAGGTCCTTCTCATTTGCAGAAAGAGGAAGTGGTTAGATAGGACTAAGAGCACTTAGTGTCAGTTCATTTACTGCTAATGAAGCAAATTTGGCACTATGGTTTTAAGCTGGACTTATGCCCGGCACAGCTGCTTCTGTCCTCATTAACGGCATTAGTTTATACGCTAGCAGATGATTGTTTTAATTAAGACCGTAGCAACTGCTGTGATCGTAACATTTACAATTTTTAAATGGAATTTATTGGAAGATGTTACCTGCAATTGTGACGCCAAGGACATATGACTTGTATAAAAGTACATAACTGTGAAGGTTGCTAAGACATGTTTTGAGTTGTTTCAAAATTTTGCTATGTGGTTGCTAGGTTGCTGTGGATAGTTTCTACAGAGTGATATTTTGTTAACCCTTATTCAAAATTAAGATTATGAAAAAAATAATTCACAAAAAAAGTTTCTAGTTTTTTTTTGTTTTTTTTTTGCGGTATAATCATTTTTTTCTTTCTTTTTATTATTTAAGCGGTTTTACCACAACCCAGGCTCATTGGAAATATGTCCCTCTACATACATTCCCCATAATTATGTACCCTACTGCACGTTTTGCTGCAGTTTCAAAGTGAAATGGCCAGAAAGTGGTGCTACAACACACGTCTAATATGTACCAGTGGCATGTTTGTATTAGGTGGGACAGGTACGTATTGCAGTGTTTTTATAATGCTGCTCAAGGTACATTTTGTGGACGTTCAGAATGCAAATATCCAGTGAGTGTCGCTAAAGATTAATGCTTTATCATGTCGGAAATATCATCTACACCAAACACAGGATTCGAACCAGTGCAATGTGCAATGCCGTGTCACGTGAGCTACCGAGTAAACCGACTGATCTAGAAACTATGTATATGTGACAACGTTCAAAAGTATCAGGTTTCAAATTGTGTAGAATGTAATACAATTTTTTAAGTTGTAACATAACATTTTGCAACAAATTGTCTATTAAATCAATATAACTCAGACCTTTGTGTGAAAAGGAATAAAAGTTGTGGGAGTTTTACTGCCTCTTGTGATCATTTCAACTGGAAACTTCAGCAATTTATATGTATAGGTAAGTTTTTTTTAAGTTTTGCAGAAATGTATGAAGAGGCACGTACTTCCAATGAGCCTAGGTTGTTATACCACACAAAACTTGAGAAAACGTATGGCAACCAGCTTCAGGAGATTCTTTAGTTTTCTCAATTTCTTGATTTCAGTTTATACAACAGGTTTAAAAACCACAAAAATCTACAAAAACAAGTTGAGAAAATGCAAAAACCTGCTGAAACTGGTAGCATTACGCTTTTTTTCTCAACTTTCTCAAATTGTTTTTTTTATGTATTAAAAGAATAACCCAGGTTTTGTTTTATGCCTTTATTTAGATAGGACAGTATAGGCTGACAGGAAGTGAAGTGCGAGAGAGAGGGGGGATGGGATCAGGGACTCCCAGGGATGCCCAAAGTGCAACACTGCCTACATAAATATAAGTTGAAGCAATAAAAATTACTGGGAAAATAAATAAATAAATAAACAAACATGCAAATTATAAAAATGAAACAATAAATCACAATATTTAACAAAAATTATAAAAATACAATTAAAAAAAAAGAAAAATGACAAAAACTATATCAAATCGTCAATCCAAATTTGATCAAATTTTCCAAATGTTCCTTTCACACTGTCTGGCGTCTCGTGTGTTTGTTTTGATTTCCCGCATGTGCTTTTGTGTTTTTGTTTTCATGTCATTCTCCACGTGTGTCCACCTCATTTGTAACTCCGCCCCGGCATCAATGTTCATCCTTCCCCAGCCGTGTTTCCCCAGGTGTATTACGTCTTGATTATTCTGTGTATTTAGTTCACGCTCCATTTAATGTTCACCGTTGGTTGTTGAAGTACAGTAAGTGTGCTGTGTTTGTCCGCGTAGACTTTCACATTTTCGTCTGCTCCCTGCCTGTATCATCGGTGTTTACATTAAATGTTCACCAAAGCTCTCAGTTCCTGCATCCGAGTGTCCTTATGCTTGCTTAGAAGCCAAGTCGCGACAGCCCTGCGTTACAGTTCCATTTCATCAGCCAACGGCTAACTGCTTTTTTGTTTAAGGTAGCTCATTGTTTATTTTATGAAAGTTACTTAAAAGTAGTTTCACAATGTTTGCTTTAGTGTATAGGTTGGATGTTTGTCATGAGAGATCAAACCACACAGAAGTACAGTCACTGAAACAGACCTCATGTGAGACACACCTGTGAGCACCTGGAGCCAAACACAGAAGAGAAACGAGCTGTATGACTCAAAGACAAGCAGCTGTCCTCTGACTGAGCCACAAAAGCACTAACGACTCGCCCAAACAAAACAATGCCGCCACCACCACCAAAAAAAAAAAAAAAGCATTTTCATAGCAGCTCCGCCTCTGTGTGAAGAAAAGCACATGGCTCGAGCTACAACAGGGAGGGCCGCAGCTGAGTGCTTCAAAACACACATTTCCAACAAACACCCCACACCTCGTCATTTAGAGGAAGTCATTCTCTCTGACGCCCCTCAGAACGAAGCGAGATAACAGCGGAAAAGGAACCGTCAAATCTACGAAGGAGTTTCTGGTTCAGCCTTTTGATATGAATGTGAGTTTTGGAGTGATTCATGCTAACAAACCGCAAGTATGAGGCTGGACCACAGCAGCTGGGCTGACCATGAGACCTCCAGAACAATGAGCTAGCCTGACACCGCTCCAACTCACACAGAAAGACCTCATTTGACCTGGGAGATCCATTACGTGGAGCAGCTCCACAGCTGGGTTCTAGAAGACTGCAAACAGGCTAAGAAGACGCAATCATTCGAATGGAAATAATGCTCAAATTAAATTAAATAAAAAAACATTTCCTCACTTAAATTACATATGTGGCCTTGGCGAAGAACTGAAATAGGTTGAAGATGAAGAACTGGACAACAAACAAAAACTAAAACTTAAAATACCTTAAGATAAAAAAAAAACTAAATAGAAATAGAAATATGCATATGTATATATTTATGTATTTGTAGGTTAACATTAACTGAATTTATTATATATATAAATCTAACATACTTTATATATCTAACATACAGACCTACCTGTGTGTTTGAGTATTTATATATACATAATAAATATACACAGTACACACACACACATACAGTATGTAAACTGAATTACTTTGAATCAATTCATTGCGATTAATCGCTTTGCAGCCATATAAACAAATGAAAACTAAAACTGAAAACATAAAAATAAAATCAAACTCTAAAATCTAAACTATTATAGTGTATGACATGAAAAAGACACTGAAAACACTTAAGTTAGTATGCTTATTTAAAAACGCAAATAACTTAACACTCAATTTAAACATAAAATAAACATCAATTTTCCATACTGCACATTATAAATGCTTTATATTTCCCATTTGTTATTATGTAATTTATTTATTTTATGTTCGATATTTAATATTATCATTATATACTTCTATAATTGATTATGTAATAATCAGAGCTGTCAAAATTAACACAAATTCATTTAATAGCACTAATTTTATTAACGCACAAATAACGCAGTGCATATTCTCTGTTTGACCCTTGGTCTAACAAATTCAGCAATCTCTTATTTTATTTATTTATTTTTTTAAGCTCTTAGTGACAATTCTTTTTGGATTTGCTCAAACCTTTTAGTTTCTGAGACTCTCCGGTACGCTCTCTTATTTTACATTCAAGTATAGCTAAAATCACAGCACAGCTATTGTCTTTATCTTATGTGTAGCTGATTATCTGATTTTATCAGATGACGGCTCAAATATAAAACCAGGATTTTTTTTTTTTGTGTGCAAATTAACATCTTGGAAGAGAGAGCAGCAATGAAAACAGCTTTACTGAGTATTTCACTGAATCAAAGCACGTATGTAGACACAGAGAGGCAAGCAAACAAATAATAAATGTACATTTTACAGTAGAAGTGAGCTGCCGTGTCTTGCGAAAATGTAAAGAAGCTTATGTAATAACTTGCTCAGAGCAAAGCCAGAAAGAAATTCCTTTTTATGATTCTAACGAACATGACAAGTTCTTTGAAAAACATCTACGACCTTTGAAACCCGTCTACTCCTCATGCTCTATGCTGACTATGGTTTAAAATATTAAACATATTGCACAAAGCATCATTATTTGTTTATTATTTGATCATGTTGATTAGAACAGTAAAAACTTGAAAGGCTTTCATTAAAAGTAAATTTAGAACAGATAAAAACGTGCGATTAATCATGATTAATCATGATCAAATATTTTAAATCGATTGACAGCCCTGGCAATAATAAATAAATGCATTTCAAAATGATACTGTATATATTTAGACAGAGAGACTAAAAGAGCAGCACATAAACCTCTGCTTTATGAGTAACCGCATATTTGTTCTGTTGATACAATTTTCTGCCTGAAGGCCTCGAACAGAAGCAGGGTCGGGGTCATTTTTGAATTTGATACTGATATTGGGTAAATAAGTGATTATTCTGGCAGCTGCTTATGAGAGGAAGTCCAGCACCCTAATAACAGCACTTTTATTAAATTGTTTATGAACTGTGGATTCTGGCAGCCGTGTAGATGTGCGTCTGGATGCAGACATCATATTGCTGGAATGCTTAATGGATTCTCCAAAGAGCTGTTTAGTAGGTCTTTATAAGAATACAGTACTGGCCACTAGTAAATGATTACTTGTATGTGAAATGACTTGATTATTAACGTGACATCATACAGAAGGGATGTGTAAGGGATGTTTTATAATGAATACGCGCACGCTATTTCACATCTTTCAAAGTGTAACGGCTGTCACCCATTTAAACCCCTTCAAAGGCTCAGAGGGATCTGGACAATTTTTTTTATAACTCTGATTGGAATCGCCTGAAAGAATTCAGTAACATATACCTACAGTAGGATGCTTTAAAGGCGAGTAAAGACAGGATCATTTCCTTTAAATACGTCATTAAATATGCAAATAAAAATATCTGAATAAAATACACTACCGTTTAAAAGTTTGGGCAAGCAAGATTTTTTTAATGCTTTTGAAAGTATACAAATAAACATATTTAATGATATTAACATGGGAATATTATTTATGTACAGTGGGTACAGAAAGTATTCAGAAACGTTTCGCTCTTTGTTAAACTATATTGCAGCCATTTGCTAAAATCAGTTCATTTTTTTCCTCCTCAATGTATTATGCAAATGTCTTTATGCAAAGAGTCAGTATTTGCAGTGTTGGTCCTTCTTTTTCAGGACCTCTGCAATTCTACTGGGCATGCTCTCAATCAACTTCTGGGCCAAATCCTGACTGATAGCAACCTATTCTTTCATAATCACCTCTTGGAGTTTGTCAGAATTAGTGGGTTTTTGTTTGTCCACCCACCTCTTGAGGATTGACCACA
>JAUMHP010000082.1:6652683-6665343 GCA_032361065.1 Enteromius trimaculatus | reverse complement strand
TTTATACATATTTATGCGTGTATGTATATATATATATATATATATATATACACACATAAATATGTGTGTGTGTGTGTGCATGTTTATGTGGTTTATGAGGACACAAATTTGCATAATGACATGGGTATGACGGAGGTAATAAAATATGAAGGTGATTTACTGTATGAGGACATTTCCAGTGTCCCCATAATTCAAAAGGCTTAAAAAAGGTTTAGGTGTAGGGTCAGTGTAGGGCAATAGCACAGTTTGTACAGTATAAAAACCATTATGCCAATGGAGAGTCCCCAAAAATCACAAAAACCAACATGTATGTATGTATGCTTATATATGTGTGTGTGTGTGTGTGTGTGTGTATTTATATACATACACATACAATAAATATACTCAATATATACACACACAAATACACTTAATTTTTAGGATTAATTTGACTGACCAACTATAATAATAATTATACTAATAATAATAATACCCATATAAAAAACTAAATTCCGAAAAATTGTGCCTTTCATTTTCAAGTGTTTCCATTTAAGTGAATCAAGCCAATGGTAAATATTTTCTTGCTCAGCTACAATATTTTTATATTGTGGAATATTTGGAGAGTTTTCCTCAATTAGAAATGCAAACTGAAAATATGCTCAGATTCAAACCTTTTTGAATATATAAATATTTTACACTACTAAGAGGTGATTTTTTTATTCCTGTCTGAATAACAGAAAAAAAAAAAACTATCTCACAGGAATTAGTGTATAATTTACAGGATTTGCGATATACTAATTCATAATAATCTGTATGACCTGGTCTGAATAAATTTGTATATATTTTGTGAAAAATCATACGTATTTATGAGATGGCAAATTCATACAAATGAGCACTCAAACTACTTCTTGAAAAAATGAATACAAACTAGCCAATGTTGGCCTGAATTATAGATAGATAGTTGAGAAGCCTACCAGTTTAGTTCACATTCCAGTTGTTTATTTGATATGCAAATCTACCATGCATATTTACTGGACTACCTGTCGTCTGTTTGCATGGAGGTTGTATTTACTATGGATACGGAGATATCAGAATGACAAAATCGGGTATAGAGCCAACCGTACCCCAGAGCCACGTTATCTTTATTGCAATCAAAACAAACCAAGGTGCTGATTTGGCCTAGACAGTGACGCATTTCCACCTCCACTACACCGGCTCTCCTAGCAAACTCTGAGCTTCCAGTCTCTTCAGCCACAGCTCAATATCAGACCAGGAAATATCACTGAAGAGGCTCCACGGCAATTATCCTCATTATTGTTACTGTTAAGCGCCGACGCAATGTTACTGTCATGCCCAAATGAGAGAAGGTGAGGTCGTCCCGGAAAAGACCCATCCAAATTTTGACTCTGAAAGAATGCAAGCGCTCCCCAAAGAAGATGCTGTTAGGAACACAAAGCCTGGTGTTAGTCACAAAGAGCAAAGGCCTGGATAAATGAGGTAATTGTGTGAAGCTACCTGACTGCAGTTCCCGCTCAGATCCACACGTGATTGGATAAGCTGAGTCCAGATTCGGTCTTTAGTCTAACTAAGCTGGGATAATGAGGTGTTACAGCTCTTGGGTACATGATTTGGTTCTCAGAAGGGTTGCTTTTGTTAATCTGCATCGCTGCAGTGTCGATGGACTGAGAGAGGACATGAACATGGAGCTGATACAGTTAAAGTCAGTTAGCCAGGACTGTAATGAGAATGTAAAGTTGTGTGTTAATATGTAAAGTTGTTTACATCCCAACCAAGCTACGGTCGTAATCTCCAAGTACACACATCAAAAATTTGGGCTCAGACTCTTTTATGTAGAATTTTTATGTTTTATCTAGCATGGATGCGTTCAATTGATTGCAAGTGATTTATAATATTACAAAATATTTCCATTTTAAATGAAGTGTTTTTTTCTTTCTATTTATCAAAGAAGAAAAGGGAAAATGTGTGATTTTCACAAAAATACTAAGCAGCACAACTCAAAATTAATAATAAAGTAATAATCACATTTTTTCTTGAGCACCAAATCAGCATATCAGGAATATTTTCACATATATTAGCGCTCCCAAATGATTAACTGCGATTATCCAAAATAAACATTTTTGTTTACATAATGTGTGTATGTGAGTTAATTATATATATATATATATATATAAATACACGCATAACGTCTATATATTTGGAATCATTTACATGTATTAACATTTATATTATATTTTATACAATATATAAATAAATGTAAAATATAATCATAATGTTTTTCTTAAATATATAGAGGCGTACATTAAAAATATAAAACTTTGATTGTATTTTACTGTATTTTTGATCAAACAAATGCAGGCTTAAAAAGCTGTATGCATAAAAAACATAAAAACAACCTCAAACTTTTATATTGTTGAGCACGACACATATATGTGACCCTGGACCACAAAATCGGTCTTAAGTCGCTGGGGTATATTTGTAACAATAGCCAAAAATACCTTGTTTGGGTCAAAATTATTGATTTTTCCTTAGGATATTAAGTAAAGATCATGTTCCGTGAAGGTATTTAGTCAATTACTGACTGAAAATATATTAAAACTTAATTTTTGATTAGTAATATGACTTGAAAAGATCTTCTTTTGGACAACTTTAAAGGTGATTTTCTCAGCATTTAGATTTGTTTGTTTTTTTCTAGTTGTATCTTGGTCGAATATTGTCCTATCCATACAATAATAATATACATCAATGGGAAAATTAACGCTTACGTCTGGGTTTGTTTTCCAGGGTCACGTATATATCCTTGACAAAACCGGTTCAAATATGCAAAAAATAAATAAATAATAACAGCGCGATTTAAGTTGGAATGGAGCATTTACACGATATTTGGAAAAAAAAAAAACTAAACTTTTAGCAATTATAAATGCACTCACTGAAGGGTAAAAGCAGTTTTTTTACGCATTTGAATAGACTTGTTTAATATTTCTCTGTAATAAAGTTAGTCAAATTTAGTTTCCACGACCAGAAAAATGCTATGCAGAGCTGTAGGTGCTACACCAAGCTAAAAACAGCACAACGTCTGGCCAACTAAAAACTTAATAATAGTATCAGTCCCACGTCCACATCATTAACTCGGCCTGTCAAGTCATGGCTTTTTCAAATATATATCTGTCTACAGAAGAACATATCAAGCATACTCTGATTTTTCTAAGTTTTAAAAGATTCCTCCACTTTAAGCACCACTGCATAAATCCAAATACATTTTGGCTAATCAATACCACTTCTGATTAAAGCATACATATTCAGATATATCTGTCAATGATCTCAATCTCATAATCCCTCCATTCACTGCAGCCGCACCATTATTCTTCTCCATGATGAACAGTGCAGCCACAACATCGATATTTTAACAAAACCATAAATTAGATAGCGGTAATTAATCGACACCCGTGTTTAAATTACACGAGGGCCGAAACACCTCTGAGAGGATCTGTGTTGAAAGTGAAGTGGGCGAAAGACTTTAAGAGTATAATTCATATGCAACACCCTTAATTTCTACAACAGTCCCCCACGGTGGTCTCCGGCCAGGCTCTGCACCAAAATGATGTAATCGCGCAGAGGATCCGATTTACTTTGGCTCCTTGTTGTATTACCATTTCAAAGACTACATCACAGAAACTCTAGCTGTGCAGCGGAGAAACGTATATACATTTTTTTTCCCCATAAAATCACTACAACTCTTTTTGATATCAGGTTGAGATCTTAGCATTACAAGACTCGGGTTTCCCTCCTCGTCTTTGTTCTTGCAGTGTCCATTGAGCTTCAATCGAAAGCAAATGTCTAAATATAAGCTTCAAATGACAGCAGGATTAAGGTGTAATGTGCTTCTTGTAATGTAGTGTAGTTTTCCGATTAGCGGCAACGTTGCTTCTCGCTCTTCGTTCCTTTAAGCTGACGAATACGTCGGTGTTAGTGGACATGTGACATGTCTTTAGCTTCAAAAACCATGAGTAAAACTTTGCATGGTTCAATAAAATACAACCAAGACAGCATTAGATATAAATTCAATTTTCCATGGAGACATCATTGGCTGTTAGGAACACAAAACCAGCTAAATATACTGTCAAAATGTAATAATATGAAAATATACTGTATTTAGAAACAAGGAGTCACAGCATAGTATCATCCAAACATTGTGATATTAATCCTTTTCAATATTAAATATTAAGAGCAGTTGTGTTTACTTTTAGGTTTCTGTTAGTGTGCTGAGTTGCTTTTCGATGTGCAGCATGAAATATGTGTGAGTAAAGCAAAAGTCTGACGTCGTAAGTCCTGAGGAAAAAAATAGTGCAATAGTGCCACCTAATGGTAATGAGCAGAACTTCTTTTTAAGTTCCCACAATTCTTAGCCAACAAAGCTCACATTTCAGATGTTTTTGTTTTTTTTTATATTGAACAAAGTAGTTAATCTCTAAAATCAGACCCTATTCTGAAACGCCCTTTGTGTTTTTATGTTTGATATAACACCAGTGTGATACCACTAGGTGTCAGCAAAGGCTAATAATGCGTCTCAAAACCATACTAGAATTATTCATTCATTCATTCAGGAGAGTTTTGTGCAGAAATTCTATAGCAAAATATCAGCTCAAATCCCATATGCACCGGCTGAAGGACGTACCTCTGATTGAACATTCCTCTAAAGTTGTAATTGGCTCTGTAGTTGGGAGTGGGCTTGGGGTCCAGGGGTCTGTAGATAGCTGGCTCCCCTCGCTTCATGGCCAAGCCATTCAACTCCACTGTAGGAGTGATGCTGCCTGCAAAAAGGAAGTAGATGGATCATATTGTATAAACTCTTAGCATCCTTCATCATATTTATAGAGAATTAACTTTTTTATAGTCCTTAAACATTTGTCTTCACAAAAATAAGTGCAAACCAACGAATAAAACTATAATTGGTTGCTTTAAAATCCCATCCTGGACCCCCGCTGAATGTATGATTTTTTCTTTTATTAAAGCATACATAATACAGTTAGTCATGTGCAAGACTAGTCAACTAGTTAACTGAATGTTACTACTGTCACTCACTGCCAGTTCAGAGAATTTGGAACTCGGAAGGTGAGCAAGGTCAGGGAGTATTTTGACTTCGAAAGAAAATTATTGTTTTGCAAAAAATTTTATTGATTTTAATGAGAAAATATTATTCATTTAACTTAAACAGACCCTATAAATATATATAGTAACATACAGAATACCCTTAAGTTAAGCTTCATGGTACATGTTAGGTATTCAGATATTTTTTACAGAAATGTGAAAATCATATTGAATATTTTTTCAGTTTTTTACCCATTTCTTTGCATACATTGAGTAATCTCTCACAAATGCTTGATTCCTCTTGCAAGTCACTTAGTCACTGGATAAAAGTGTCTGTCAAATGCATAAATGTAAATGTAAATGCAAAAAAAGTTATTTTGTGCATTTTCATTTTTTCTACTTTTTGCTTTGCACTTTTTTGTTAAAAAAAATGAGTGGTCAAATTATTAATTGCATCCAAAATAAAGGTTTTGGATTCTGTACATAATATATGGCTGCGTTCACACAGGAGGAGAATACGGTTGTCAATCCTGTTTTTTGAGTCCTTAATACGAATACATTCACACATAGTTTGGTTATTTAAGGTATGGTCATTCACCATAAGAGAGAGCAGCTCTTCCGCACAAACGCGCGTCTATCGTGTAGTGTGTATTTTCATGTTTGTGTTCGGTAACTTACAGTGACGGAAAAATAAGCTGTGTGCGATCTGAAAGTTTATCTCGTCAGTTTTCCACCAGAGCAGCGCGCAATTTAAATGCTTCACTCTTCATTTAAAAGCTGCTGTCGGTTAATGAAGGTCTGAAGATGAACTCGCGGCTAAATTTGACCCTTGTGTCAAAATGTATACTGTGCTTATTTGTTATGTATATACTATATAATTACACACACATACAGTATATATTTTGAAAATATTTTCATGTATTTATATTTTATATTATATATAAATTTACATACATAATATAAAATATAAATACATGTAAATATTTAATATATTGTTTTATATATAAACAATATTTTTCTTAAATATATACATTTTGTTGTATTTATACAGTATATACACATTATAAATGCGTACACACACATCCAAAACACAAACACAAACGTTTATTTTAGATGTGATTAATCATTAATTGTTTGACAGAACTATAGAAAATGTTTGTTTATTTGTTTTTGTACGATTTATTCTAGTTTTTTTAAGGTATGTAATATTTTGAAAATTCTCAAGAATGAAAAGTTTACTGTCATTTGAAAGTGGTTAGGCCTTCTTGTATTATTATGCTGTTATATTATAATTATTAAGTGGCATAAAATGGCTATAAAATGAAATAAAAATCCACTTTCACAATTACTCCTGGGGTAATATATTGCACAACAAAAAGTTCTTGTCATTACAGGCCTAACAAGAAGTGCTTTAAACCTGAAGCAGCCTGACTGATTTATGTTGACTAACTTAATATTATTTGAGGAATTCTGTTTATAATTATAATTAGGCTATTGTGTTTGTATTTCTTGGTCCTGCGCTGGCTGCTGATTCAGCCGATTTTAATTAAATAAATTTACATGCTGGGGTCACATGATGCAATTTCAAGTTTTCCTTTCTCTATGGAGTGTTACAGTGTTAGTGCATAGATTTCAAAGACTGAAGTTTCAAAACAAAAGAGATATTCTTTATAAAAAGTTATGACTTGTCCACACCCCCCTAAAACGCCTCGTGTACACATGCCCCATGTCTACATCACAGAGTCAGTTTATTTCCATGACGTTTTCATCAAAAGTTAATGTAAAGAAAGAAGGCGGAACTATTCTCGCTGTTGTGTTGTTGCCGGCGCCATGTCGCGGGAACCCTGCGCGTCGTTGTGAAAGTGAAACTACTTTGTTTCGGCTTCAAAACGAGGACACGACTAGAAATCAGTAGTTAAATTGTATTCACAACACTGTTCCAGAACAGTTCAACTCAAATATTACAGTGTTTTCAGCACATTTAACTGAGGACTATTTCGGCACAAGGCCTGCTTCTATAAAGTGAGGCAATTCCAACTGCAAGGACAGTCTGGGGCTTCTGACTCAGTCTGTAAGTACCTATGTTTTTTATACTTGAAGTTTTTGACACTGACTATTCAAGTGAGTTTTGAGCAGTGTAGAGTAGTGCTTGTTGTATATATACTAGACAGTATAAGTCATTATAATCAATAATCATGTTCCCACTGGATGCGACAAGTGCCTTGTTTATAAGGGATTTTACTGTTTTTGTGTCATAGCGCAGGGACACGGCGATAGCTGGCCAATCAGAGCGCACCTCGCTTCTCAGAGAGATGAGCTTTGTAAAAATCCACATGTTTTACAGAGGTGGGACATAGAGGAGAAACAATAATATAAAGTATGTGGAACCTTGGTACCTTTAACCGCAAAAACACATTGCATTACACTAAATACCCAAAATAACGTTCTTTTTAGCCTTGCCTCAGACTAAAATATAAGTCTAAGCTGATACAACTGATAGATTTATTTTCTTTAGTCTCAAGATGCACACCCGTAATGTTTTTTTTAAGGCACGTTAATAAAAATGTCTTGTTTTAATTGAACAATGGCCTAATCTTGGTTTGGTTTAAAACCCTGTCTGTGAAACCAGACCATAGTGGTTTCAGCTGGTGGACCTATTATACCACTCCGGATCCCTTTAAAAGATGGTGTGTCCCTGTGCCACATGGGTACCTGGGTTGCTGTTGCTGTCGGCTTTAGGTGAGCGGGGAGGAGGCCGGGGGAGGACACTCTCTGTCAGGGCCTTGGTAGCTGCAGAGTGCTGAGCCTTTTTGATACTGCTGCCTTCTGACTCCCATACCTGGTTCCCCAAGCAGAGCTGCACCGTGAAGATCTGCACACACAATGGAGCTAGGCTTATTGGTTTCTAGACTACAGCACGGTGAAAGTTCTCCACAATACAATAACTCAAATTAATATTTTAAGTGCATATATAATTTTTTTTTGCTGAGTAAGCATAGAATTGATTAACGTCAAGTCAGCAAAAAATGTGCGCAAAATAAAAGCTTTCAAGATGACACAAGATCCCGACCGTACGATCAGGGTTTATTTTGCAATAATGACTGTACATTATCCTTTACTTACTAAGATTTTGTAACAGATTTTGGCAGCAATACATCTACTTTTCTAAGAAGATCTAAAAGGGTCATCTGAAGGACGTGATTTGAGTTCTTTTTAAGACAAATATTATAAATATAGCATAAACTAATCTCTCACTAATAATCACAGTCCTTCATTAACAATACCTTAGCATGTGCTGGCCCTTTCTCATTCAGCAACTTGTATTGAGGTTGAATCCTGTTGAAACGGGCTAACTCATTCACCAAACACATGGGAGTTTTCTCTTTAGGGTTTGCCATGTTTTCTTGAGGAGGGCCTGTTAGACAGACAGACAGCTTAAACACACGCAAAAAGGAACAAATGCATGTTTTTTCACTGGATTATAGATATGAATCCTAAACAGCTGACTCAGATGTATACTAGCATGCAAACGCTTGGAGTCGGTAAGATCTATTTTTCAAGAAATTACTACTTTCATTCCACAATGATGCATTGAATTCTGTCAGCATTTATTCGGTATGATTCAGACTTGCATGAGTTTCTCCCTTCCAGTGAGCATGAAGTAAGACTTCCTGAAGAATGCTGTTAATCAGTTGATGGCACTGACTTCCATAGTATAGGGGAAAAACTACAGAAGTCAAAGGCTACCGGCAACTGTTTGGTTAACAACGTTCTTCAAAATATCTTGTTTTGTGCTGAACACTAGAAATAAACTCAAAGGTTTGGAAACAAGCGGAGGGTGAGTGAACGAATGATGACAGATAAATGATTCCTTGACAGTAAATATCTTTATAATTTTACAAAAGATTTCTATTCCAAGTCTCAGTGTCCACGCAAGATGCTAAACAATCCTTTTTAACATTGATTTAGCAAATGAGCATATCAGAATGATTTCTGAAGGATCATACGACACTAATGATGCTGACAATTCGGTATTGCATCATAGGAATAAATTACATTTTAAAATATATTAACAGAAAACATATTTTAAGCAGAAGTAATAATATTGTACAATTTATTCCAGCATAGGCAAGCATAAGATACGCCTTTTAAAAAAACGTTAAGAACCACAAATTTGTTATGCAAGGGCATGTTTATATTTAAAACCAAACAAAAGGTTTTTTTTGTTAAATGCTTTGCTTGAAAGGTGTGTTTGTGCTGTTAATCTCTAAAATAAACGCCACCTGTTTTCTTAGTTTGCTTCGGGCCCACTGTTCATTCTGTCATTTAATCATATTAAAAATCAACCTAAAACAATGTCATTCCACGGGACTGACTAATAAATGTTAACCATTGTGACTGATGTACATTATGATCAGATGTTTACATTACACTGGGTTATTCAATTTAGTTTGTTTAGATTAAATGGAACACAAGACAGAATCCTTCTGACATACAGTACAGTAACACAACACAAAATACACTGTTATTTGTTTTTCCCAAACATAATTTGCTTAGTAACTCAAAAGGTTTCGCAACTGGCTTTAGTGGACACAGGACATGCACTGCAGCTTGCGTTAGCGGTTAAAACGAGCATTACCACTATAAACATTATAAGCTACACTGGCAAAATGCATCAGACTTGCATGTCCACAGCGTACCTGATGGGCTGGCTGGTACAGTGGAGTCCACAAAGCCAGAGGCAGGGCTGGGGCAGGTGGGCGTTGTGGCTGGCACTGTGCCATTGATGGTGGGCTGCAGACCCAGAGCTCCTGGGCTGGGCATGGCCACAGCGGGCACAACGGCGGTCAGGCCAGGTCCAGACAAGGGGGCTGATGTCTGCACTTTCACTTGAGCCATGCTCTATCGCTGTTAAAACAACATGATTTATCATAAAACAACCTTTCTCAACATCAGCTATTTATTTAGACACATGCTAAATGTATCCAGTGCATTACAGGACAGGCATGGTCAAGACCTGGATAAGCCAAGCAGCACACTATTTTTAAAACAGACAAGGGTGTATCATTTTTTTTTAACTCAGGTTAACTCTGTCACAATAAAAAGCTTCCATTGTAGGAAGGATGTGATATCAGGATTTTGTCGAAACAGAAGTCAAACAAAAACACTGTTGTGACAAAAAGAACGCATTACTTCAATTACAATAACGTACAGTATGTGTATTCAAACTCAACAACCACTTAAATGGATACAATCATAGCAAAATATATAGTGTTGATGCTGCTGTTAGCTAAACCCGAAACTAAAACAACTACTATAATAGTTTTCGTTATTCAAATAAAGCTGAAATAAAAACGCAAACCTAATGAAACTGAAATAAAAAGTTTTAAAGTTGAAACAATTACAACAACTTTAAAGTTGGAATACTAAAATTGACATAAAATATAAAAATAAATATAAAAATTAAAGAAAAAAGACAGTAGTAAAAACCCTAGCACTAAGATTATTAGCCAATTGAAAATACAAGCTAATTCAAAAACATATTAATAAATTCCATAATATTTTATACATAAAATATACTAAAATAATATTTCTATATGTTTAATATTTGTGAGAAATGTGATGAATATTTTATCAGCTCTTGATCCGGTGACAATTTGGAACTTGTTTATTAATAAAAGGATCTGATACGTCCATATGACAAGAACATCATTTTAAAAAGTTCTGACCAGAGAAATTCAATGACTTTTTCAGTCTTTCATAGTTCCAGTATATGGGTGTTAAAAACCAAATGAACGGGAGAAAATAGCTAATGAAACAGTCTAGAGGTGACCAAACAAAAACATAAATTTAGCATGTTTGTTTTCCTGCATTCATCTACAAGAAAAACATACATTTATTACACAAACTTCCTTGACTTTTACAATAATCGTAAAGGTTTTAATCACCTCTATGGGCGCTCGTCCTTTTAAAAAAAATCACCTAATATTTCCATAATGCTTATACCATAAATCTCAACACCGTAAAGCATAAAATGCAAAGCATGACATCAATCATTTAACCCAGGTTGACAAAAGATGGACTGGAAGCAAGTCAGCATCAAGCCAATGGTGTGACATTTGACCACTGGGATCCATCATGGAGTTTATTAGTGCACTGGATGAGAAAACAGCTTTCTTTGTGAACCTGACTCTCAAAAGTGAGGACACTCTCTTCCCAGTTGTCTCTATGTCTATGCACTCACTGATGTTGTCATTTTCTTAGTTCTCTTATGATTATCATGACGCGAAGCTGAGATTTATTAAAGTCCTTTAAACATTCAGATCAACTCGAACCCTGTTCGGGGTTTGGGAACACAGCCTTCCTCTCCAGCACACAGGCCACCGGTCTGAACTCAGCTGGGAATGTGCAGACATCATGGCTGAACGACTAAATACCCCTCACATCTCATCGATGCACACTGCCTGAGCTGCCACCAAACAACCAAACGACAGAGCGCGGTCTCTAGAGCAGTCCTGAATTCATCGCTACTTCAAACCACAACGCATTTAATAATAATAGTTTACCTTTGTCCAGGGCCAGACCCCAGTTACACCTCCAACATTGGCAAACACTAAAGAGAACTGATGGTACCAGGACCAAACCAACATAAATACAACGTGTACTTTTCCAAAAACAGCCCACCTCTACGACGGCACAGCACTGCTAGGTGGTTTTTTTGCTTTAAGTTTACATTTACTGCAGTTTCTATCAATTTTATACTTAGTTTTGTAAGGATGGCGAAAAGCGTGCACCCCTCCTCTGTCACACAAATGGTACAGCTCGGCTTCCTGATACCGACTATGAATTCATGCACTGTATATTTAAATACCAAAGGCTACTAAATGACTTTTTAAAACGTATTTAACACACGTTTATTATTTATTCAGAGTATACACTCTGGTAATAAATATATGTATAATGCATACAACATGCAATATGATTATGTATAACAATTAATCGTTTGACAGCATATAGCCTATAGCTTATACTATTCAATGGATATTAAATATATCTAATGTAAATATATGCATTTTTGCAGTTTATTATTAATAATAGATAATATTAAGCATTCTAAAATATTACTTCATAAACAACTTTACTACAGATATAATTATTAATAATATATAACAAGGATTCTAAAATATTCCTTTATGTATGACTAATTATCAATAATAGATCATCATTAAGCATTCCAAATATTACTTTATAAACAACTATGAATATAATTATTAATGGACATTAAGTGTTCTTAAATATTAAAACAACTACAAATATAATAACTTAATGCACATTCATTATGATATATACATAACTGACAATTATAATAAACACGACCTACAATGAATATTAAATACATGCAATGTGTCAAATGCATTTTTATTAGTATTTTTAGTTATCAGTTATAATAACAGTACAACATATTTAACATTCTAAAATATTACTTAAAAAGTATTATTTGTAGTGCTGTCAAACGATTAATCGCGATTAATCGCATCCAAAATAAAAGTTTTTCTTTACATTATATATGTGTTT
>JAUMHP010000082.1:6620235-6642071 GCA_032361065.1 Enteromius trimaculatus | reverse complement strand
TAATATAATATAATATAATATATATATATATATATATATATATTATTCATACAAATTTAACATTGTTAGGATTAATTCGTGTGAGACACATCCAAGAACTTAAATTCAGTAGAGTATACAAAATGCTGTTATTACTTTCATATGTATATCTATACACATTCTGACTATTATTCATTTTAATATGTATACCAGAGCTGTGTGGAAACAAGTATTGCCTATATTTAGTCCTTTCTAATATACTTACGCAACACAAAAGAGTGACATTCATTTCAATTTACTTCACATTTCCTAACGTCACAAATAACCTTGTAAAGCTGGATAAAAACAAGTAAACATGCTGGTATCATGATTTGAAGCTATTCGCATAACTCCTGATATTTGTAAGCTAGTAATAACCAGTTAATTCTCCTAATACCGTTGTCTGTGTTCGCGGTAATTCAGTAGTTTACGTGAGTCCGGCTCGCCAGCTGTTGCTTTTAAAGCACCGATAATTCTCACCCTGACAGCTCAGGAGCAGCGAGGAGGACAAGTTATGATTTCAGAAACAACACAGCAATGTTCGACCCCTTAACTAGGCGTATCCAAACAAAACAGTATTTACACTATTAGAGACGACACACTCGACACCAGATCAAGGAGTGATTGATAGATTAAACAGAGCTAGATGTCAGCTGTGATCTTACCTGCATCGACGCCATGATGGATCCCCCTGCATCAGTGGCGCACAGTAACGCAGCGCGACTGACGTCACCGTCACGTGACACACGAGCGCTTGTGTGTTCTGATAATGTGCTCTGATAGCTCCAAATCTGAACCAGTACTCACTACCTTAAGACTTTTTTAATTACATTTTTTTTTTATTTAAATACAATAGTTTTTCATTATTCTGTTGAAACGAATTTCAAGATTTTATTATTATGTAGTATGAAGTATGTATGGTTTGTTTGTTTAGCTTGTTTGCTTACATTATAACCATTATAACCCAGCATTAGATCGTTTGCCTGCTAAAAATTTATTTAGTGAAGAATTGTACATCTTGATGGAAATATCATTATATTTTGTAGTTGTTTAAAATTACAACATCAAAAGAATTTTCATATTTCAGAGTTTGTCATAAAGCATCATCTTAGGAAAATGTTAAAGTGATTTCCAAAATCCCAATATGACTTTCTGTTATGAAACAGGACATCATTTCATGCATGTCCACTGTAGAGGACACCAGTCAGGGGCCTGCTCCAGAAAACAAGTTTACCAAACAAGGCAGCTTTATTTCAGTTAATCTGACTTATTGACAGTTGATTTGGTTCAAAATAAGTCAGACTAATTAAAACAAGCCTGGCTTATTTGGTAAACTTGTTTTATGGAACAGGCCCCAGGACTAAAAGCATGTTTTTGGGAAACATAACAGTTAAATAGTAAATCAGTAATATTATGGAAATATTAGATATTATTATGAAAATATGGTCAATTATTACTCCCATTACGACAAATATGTTTTCAACATGCTGTCCTAACAACAACATTATTTAATAACCATATATATATATATATATATACTCACATATGATCATTTCATTATCAGAGAAAAGTAAGTCAAAGGATTTGTTTGGAAAATGTTTGAAAGGATGTTTTATTTATTATTTTTGAGTCAGGAATTAATTAACATTTCTAATTATGTTTTCTTATTAAGTTTTTAATACTTACATTATTGTACCTAATCTGTCTAATCAATGCATTATTCTGTCACAGAACAAAGAGAGTTGCCTGGGTTGGGACAATATACAGATTTTTTGGGTGACATATCTTTTTATCTCTCCTTTTTTTGGTGCAATCATACCATAATTTACTGTAATTTAGCATACCCTACCTGCCCTCAATTCTCTTTTCTTCAGTGTTTTGATAGATACATAAAGCTTTCCTTTACTTTGTGTTCACTTGTGCCTTGCAAGATATGCAAGCCATTTTGTTTTTTTCTTTGTGCTGTAAATATTAAACCAGACACAGTTGTGTGACAATGATATATTTGGTTCATCCTTTTGTTCCTAGTGTGAATAGCATAAGGACATTTGCAAAAGACTTGCAAACACAAAATGATTGTAAGACATTTAAAACACAGCATACAAAACACTATCTAGCCATTTCAAATAACATACAAAAGAAAAAAAAAAACCTCAAGGGGGCAAAATATCCATAAATATACACTGATAAATCATAAGAACATATATGATGGCAAACAAACGGCAAGTAAGTCACAGTATAACACATTATCCAATCCTATCTAGCAATCTAGAAAGTTCGCAGCCATAAGCAATTCCAGGGCAATCTCAGGAGCAATGGGGAATTCTGGGATTTCTGTCGAGCTGTTAGTGTAGCGCACTTTATAGGTGAAATACATGCAAACTTTGGAGAGAACATGAGACGGGATCTCCCTGAAATTCACCTCGTTGGTTTCATTTTCAGCAAACTGACCTACAAGAAAGCAAGTAAATGTTAGTTAGCACTTCTGCTCAGATATCGCTAAAATGTATTTGAAAACAAATGATTGATGGAAGAAATCCACAATAAACATATGCTGTTTCATAACAGCTAGACTTTGACCATGTTTCACACTCACCAGGTCCACTCAGCATAGCCTTGATGGTGCCAGAGGTTAAAGCATGCTCTCTCTTCACTATAAACTCATGGCCATCTGAAGAGATCAGCTTTACATACATGGCATCAGGGCCTTCACAACCACCATAAGTTCTGTCTTCAACATCTGCTCAAAAAATGTATTTGGACACTTTGAAAAAAGAAACATGCAATGGAAGCTAAACAGAAACATGAATATTAATACATTTACTAGGAATACTGATGAATAGCTAAAGTTATTAGGTTATTAATTTTGAAATGAATAAAAGCCAATACGAACCCATTGTTTTACAGGCGCTCGTATTACTCCTGCACATAAAATAACAAATCATCAGGGTTATGGTAACGTTAATGTAACAAAAAAGAAAGGGATAACGTTACATTATTGAGAGAGAAACAGTAAGAAAGCTTAGGAAAAAACTGACTCTAAAGAGAAACAGTAAACAATTTTTAAAAGAAACTTTAAGATTCGTTTGTGTTTATTATCGTTTGTTGTACTTGGTATTTACATGCTTGTTTTCATTTTATTCTTAAACCGTCTCATAAGGGTATATTGTCACGATCACAACAGTAAATGACAGATTTTACACACAAAATGTTGAAATCGATAAATCGCATCAACTTATGTTATCTAAGTAGATCTAATAACCATATAACCAAATCTATATTGTGGCTAATAAATGTACAACTGTCACACTTACCGCGAATTAAAATAACAAAACAAGTTTCTTGAGGAACTCAGGCGACGATACAACTAGTACTTCCGGTTCAAAAATGTGGCTCATAATTAAAAGTCCACGCTCTAACGTCCAACCAGCACATAGCTAGACAAATTATTTAAATTTTACATTTTGCACCAAGGTTAAAAAAGCTCAGAAAAATTCAAAATAACATTGATTGGCGAGTGTATTAGCATATATATAAATATATGTGTGTGTGTGTGTGTGTGTGTGTGTGTGTGTGTGTGTGTGTGTGTGTGTGTGTGTGTGTGTGTGAGGAACTTTGTGACTCGAAGACATTTACATAAACCTTCATAACAACAATAATATCCAAATAAAATAGATATTTACATTATGGGTTATTCTTAATTATAAGTACATCTAGTAGCGTATAACAAATCTTTCCAGCAGATGGTGCAAATTGTTCCTGTTAAAACCAAAATGAGAAGCTTATATGATGTTGGTTATGATTACTATTGAGTGTAGAATAGATGAAGAAGTACGAATAGTGGCAAGCAAAATGTATTTATTTATTTTGCTAAATTAAATCCTTCATAAATTAATTGACTATAGGGGGTAGGTAGGTTTTGAATTAATGATTTTTTTCCAGTACAGACCGCATGGGAATGTTTGTTTTCCTGGTTGTAAAGGTAGGACAAAAAAGACGATGCCAACCCAGGTTACAGGACTGTCATCATTATTTATTTTGCAATAAATAAATAAATAGATCAATTTTAAAATCTTTGGTACAAAACGCAATCCTGTGTAAGAATTTACAAATCACAACTGCAATGACGTCAGAGCAGTTTATTTTAAAAGTTTATGACTGGGAGAAAAAAATATTTTTTAATACAGACGGCTTCATGTAGCCTACTGCTTCTATTTGCTCTGTTGGAGAGCGTCGGTGTGTCACGTGACCAGAGGAAGGCGAGTCTCGAGACCGTAAACAACATGGCGCGTCACGAACCTAGAGACTCTTAAAACCCTACTCAGGGAGTAGAAGCGTTTAGCATACTGAACTCCCACGTTTACAAGCTTATTTTTTGATAACACTGTTTTGTGATTATTTACCAAGGTCTGCAGGAAGAAACCGACGGAGCAGAAGAGCTGTCAAAGCGCTGTTATCATTTAATTGGTAGGTGTCTCTCTTTTGTAGGTCGCTTGCAGTCTGCTAGCGTGAGCGCTAACTTATAAACAAAGGGTTGTTTTGGCTGTATATTTAACGTAATATTTGGGTTTTTATGTATTTTGCTTTTTTAAACTCTTAGTTTGTAAATATGGAACCATTATAAGAACTGTTCATCGTATGACATTTGCTCTTTTCTAGTCTGTCATTTTAGCACGCTCGCCTGTCAGTTACATCACAGCCCTTTGTCAGCTGTATGTCAACATTAATTTAAATCACCATTTTAATGTCAAGCAAACATTGGGATGTTAATAACACTGACATACCACACAATCAATGCAATACATCAGCATTATTTTTTGCTTAATACACATTTATGTCCATCACAAATGTATGATCAGAGAAGTGTTTCTTATTATGTGTCTATATGTCTTATTATTTACAGTATTACTAAAATTGGTGTCAAATGTTTTTAATATTAACCTAGAATTGTTTATATCTTGCTCTTTAAACTAATAATAATTTTCTCTGCTTAGTATTTTTCAAACATGTCAAAATGCATAAAATACCTTAATAAAGTCAGGTAGTGAAAATTAGTAAATCTTTTTTTAAAATATAAATAAAATAAATATATATTTCTATTCAGCAATGCACTAAATTCATCAAAAGTGGCAATAAAGAGATTTATAATTTTACAAAAATTTCCATTTCAAATACATTTAGCTTTTTAAAACTTGAAAAACTTTTAAAAACCACCAAAGTATCCCGAAAAAATATTAGGTATTACAACCGTCAATATTGGTAATAATAATAAGAAATGTCAAATCAAAATCAGCATGTTTCTGAAAGATCATAGAACTGAAAACTGGAATGGCTGATGAGTATTCAGTTGTGCCATTACAGATATATTATTTTTTGTACATATTAAAACGTGGTGTTCAATGTCTTTAGCATTAGAAATGTTAGCATTATTTATAATATGTCTTGCTTCTTTATAATAACATGAATGCGATTGCTTGTATTGCAGACAATCAGTCTATGGGCTCTCAGTCCAGTTCTGGGATGTCCGGTCGGGGCTCTGACAGCAACCCAGACCAGTCAGAACCAGAACCCGAACCCAACCAGAATTCCAATCAAACAGGTCGCACACAAGCTGAGAGGCAGTCAGGATCAGAAGAGGACGTTGACTTAGCACAAGTTCTGGCGTACCTACTGCGAAGGTAATTACAGTATATGCATAACCTATAAAACATTTTTTTTTTGTGCATATCCCTTTGTCTGGGCTGCATTTTAAACATGTTTTGGTACTCTGCCACTTCCTCTTTCGTCATATGGGTATTGAAAAGTGTGCTTCCCTTTTCACTATTATAGGGGCCAGGTTCGACTGGTCCATGGAAGTGGAGCAACAGGCCTACAGCTTGTGCAGTCATATTCAGACTCAGATGAGGACAGTGATGGAGCCTGGGATGGGCGGCTGGGACATCGATATGACCCTCCAGGTGAGTACTGTATGAAAACATTTTCAGTTTATGAAAGTGAGCATTACTGAATTAAACTCAAATCTGTGGGCATTTACTATGCCTTGTTTTTACCTCACTCAGTGGATGCCCAGCCAGACACACAGGAAGTTGACCGCAGTGAGATCCGCACTGAGATTCTGCTTGCCACTGCTTCCTCAGGCCTAAAAGACAGATACAGTTTCACACATATGCTAGCAGAGGTAAGATGGCCCTATGGATGCCAAATAGAGTAGAGTTAACAAATGTGCAACTTTCTCTAATCTAACTGTGTATTTTTTTCTGAAGCGGGAACAGGGGCGGTGTCGGGGATCCAGTTTCTCTCATGGGGAGTGCAGTCGAATCCGTTCACAGTAAGAGCATGATATAATATTATTATTATGATATAACAATGATTATGTATCTTTGATGCACATATGTCATTAGATTTGGAGTAGAGATCTTTTTCTAAAACTGATCAGTCTTTCCATACGTATAATAAATCATATATTTTCCCTCATAGTTTTTTGCCCAATCATGTGGTATACAAGGACACCTACCAGCAGAAAGTCTTTTGTGGAGTCTACAGCGATGAGGGAAACATGTTCCTGTCTGCATGCCAAGGTGAAACTGTAATTCAAGACTTTGTCTTTAGTATTTATTTCCTACTTTTAGTAGAGTTCAAATGTCAGTCATGTCTCAGATATGTGCAAATGCATAACGTTAAGTCCAAAATTTTAATTGTTTTTAGTCTTTCCATAAGAAATGTGTCTTGAGCACCGAAGTAGCTTTTTAGAATGATTTCTGAAGGATCATATGACACTGACGTCTAAAGTAATGGCTGCTGAACAACCAGGTTTACCTTAACAAAAATAAGTTACGTTTTAAAAATATAAAAATAGAAAATTGTCATTTAAAATAGTAAGGATATTTCACTATATTACTTTATTTTGATCAAATATCAACAGACTACCTGAGCTGTGTAGCGCAAACAGTATCTTATACTCTGTTTTTTCATTTTTGTAGATCAGAATATCAGGTTATATGACACTAGCAGGGGCCGTTTTACACTAAAGAAGACAGTGAAGGCCAGAGACGTGGGCTGGAGCATTCTGGATGTGTGTTTCACCCCCGATGCAAATTGTGTGCTGTACTCCAGTTGGTCTGACTACAGTAAGACAGGACCAGGTCACTAAAACTGCTTTGTTGGCACTACTGTCATTTTTTTCAGTAATGCATATCTGTCTGTGCTCCCTCTCTTTAGTCCATGTGTGCAGTGTAGATGGGGATAATGAAACACACACCGCTCTGGACCTCAAGTTAGTGTTTCCTCATAGTACATATTAGCATTGAAACTCAGGTAATCATGTCCTCTTCCTCTTCATGTGGATGACAGACAGTAGAACAGATTTTCATAATCACTTGCCATCATCATGTGACTGTGAGCTTACCAAAACTGAACACACTGGCAAAGGGTAATCTGAAGGAAGTTTGTTTTCAAATTAGTGACCAAAAGTGTGTTTTTATATGTTTTGACGGCAATAATTAATTATTTAGATCAGTTGTTTTATGTATGTAATTAAAAATAAGAAGCCAATATTTAATTACTCTCAAAATATGTAAGAACAGTAACCAACCATATTGAAAATATAGGCTAATTCAAATAAGCTAATAATGTCTAGTTGACTTTGCCAGCGTGTCTTTCTGCCTCTTCCATTAAATGCACATGGCCATCTTGACTTCTTCTCTGCATTGCATAAGATTTAGTGACCATCCTATGATAGTAAACTGTAATATTATGCTTTTAGAGGTTTGGTCTTGCTCTGTTCGTCCCTAAGACAGGTAGAGCTGTGTGAATGGAGTTTAGATGCTTTATATTATAGTATATCCTGTGTGTGTATTGAATGTAATCACCTTATAAATGTCTGTAGTTGTTAGTGTTGCTGATGGGTGTCTTTTTTTCTTTCAGTCCTGATGAAAGGAGGTTTTGTGTTTTTTCGCTGGCTGCATCCACAGATGGAAAAGAAATTTTAGGCGGGTTAGTAACATACTATGGTCTAAGAAAACTAACCCTAGAAAGTGATACTTTTAATAACTCATTAGTTTTGAAATCTGGATTTTGTTTCCAATATTTGATTTTATTTTAACACCTACCATACATGAAAACCTAAAGTGTTCCTTTATTCTTACTGAGGTGCTTTTTGTCTCTATCAAATAGTGCAAACGATGGCTGTCTGTATGTGTTTGATCGTGAACAAAACAAGAGAACTCTAAAGGTATGATTCACACATTAGTAAAGTAGCCTAATGGAAGGGCATAGATTGCATTCTTAATCCAGGGACAAAAATGTTATTCACAGGCTAGTGGAAGAGAAGAAGTCACAAGTAAACCATCAAAAGTAGCCCAAAAATGTTGCATAATGGTCCAATAAAAATGCTGGATTTTATCAGATCAATAAATGTTAACTCTACTGTCAACCTGTTTCACAGTGGGTACAGAAACTATTCAGACCCCCTTTAATTTTTTCACTCTTTGTTATATTGTAGCCATTTATTAAAATAACTTAAGTTCATTTTTTTCCTCATTAATGCACACACAGCACCCCATATTGACAGAAAAACACAGAATTGTTGCACAGACATTTTTGCAGATTTATTAAAAAAGAAAAACTGAAATATCATATGGTCCTAAGTATTCAGACCCTTCCTCAGTATTTAGTAAAAGCACCCTTTTGATCTAATACAGCCATGAGCCTTTTTGGGAAAGATGCAACAAGTTTTTCACACCTGGATTTGGGGATCCTCTGCCATTCCTCCTTGCAGATCCTCTCCAGTTCTGTCAGGTTGGATGTTAAAAATGTTTTAGCAAATGGCTGCAATATACTGTGACAAAGAGTCAAAAATGTAAGAGGGTCTGAATCCTTTCTGTACCCACTGTACTTCTTAGTGGTTCTATGACTTTAAACCTTGCGTAATCTTTACAGCTCCTCAGTCTCAGTGCATCAAAGGTCTAGTGTTCTGAATTGATTGTGGTCGTTAATATGTAAGATAGATTTACTTCGAACTTTATCAAGACATTGCCCTCTTTAGCATGACTCATGTCAGTTTGGTTGTTTATCTCACCATCTTTCAGATCGACGCTCACGAGGATGATGTGAATGCCGTGGCGTTTGCAGACAGTTCATCACAGCTGCTGTTCTCAGGAAGCGATGATGCTCTGTGTAAAGTATGGGACAGACGTACCCTCAGAGAAGACAGACCACAGCCTGTGGGTCATCTGGCTGGACACAGGGATGGAATTACATTCATACACAGCAAGGTATAAAAGCACAATTCACACAGTCATTTTTGAAGGCAGGATACTGTGTTTTATATTACAGATACAACACACTGCACAAACCTTTTATATAATAATTAATGCTGTCAAATGATTAATTGCATCCAAAATAAAAGTTTTCGTTGACATATCTGTGTGTGCTGTGTATATTTATTATGTATACATGAATACACACTCATACAGTATATATTAAAAAAATAAATAAAATTATATACAAATATAAGATATTTGTCTTAAATATATACATTAAATATATATATTTTTGATGCAATTAATTGACAGTAATCATACCATATGTAATCATAACATATCACACAGATTATTGTGAGCATGGTATAATATATACTTCAGATTAAAAGTTTGGGATCAATTTAATTGCTTAATTATTTTAAAAAAGTTTTATGCTAACCAAGGCTGCATTTGCCCAAAATGCAATACAAATTATTAATATTATATATATTCATATATTATATATTAATATTTGTTCAAACATTGGTGTTTGTTAATTCTGTTCTCAATTAGTTTTTGTATTATCATTTTTTAATATTAAAAACACAACAAAAAGTACCAATAAAAGTACCGTTAAAGTACCGGATCGATAAGTGGTATCGATAAAAGTTGTAATACCGTTAAAACCTTAACGATACCCATCCCTGTTTAGGACATGTTTGCAGCCTGTTGAAGGTCAAAATGGAGAAAGATTTTGTAACGTTTGTAAAAGGGTGTTTAAGTTGGGTAAAATGGGAATCAACGCCTTTAAATCACACATGAAGTCCGAGGGACACAAATCGGCGCTAAAAGGCAGACAGCAATTAACTATGTCTAGTTACTTGCATGACTACTACTACAAGTACTATGAAAGCCCCTTCTGTAGTCAAAGAAAGCAATTGAATAAAGGCACTGTAATTAAGTTCAGTTGTAGTTGCTTTAGCACCTTTATTTTCCATACAGTTTTGGCCTCTAAGAGTTCGAAGTTTCAGAATTTTTCAGTTCAGACTTGATGATATTTGAAATTTTGAAATCTGCAAATAAACTCTGACATTTCTCCTGATCCATTTCTAATTATGTTCAGCAGAGGAATATATGTTCATTGTTGCCTCATTGTAAGACCGATTGAAAAAATGCATTAAAATATACACGCATTCATACACAGGTGTGTAAGTTATTTGTTGCGTATGGCATTAAAAATGTTAGAAATGGCATTAAAAGGCATTAATTAAGATTGACGAAAATCCTGCAGAAACCCTGTTGTAATAGAAACAATGTAAAAGTCTTATATTCAGCAAGCATGCATTAAATTGGACTAAGTATTAATTTCTTGAACTTTAATTTAATTCAAAAAATCTTACTGACCCCAAACTTTAAACGGTGTACATAGAAGGATCATTTATCAATTAATGTAAAGAATCAAAACAAACTGGCAAATAAATACTGTACTAGAAAGTACTTAAAACTATTGATGTTTAATAATGTAGTTCAATGTGAAAATAAATGAATGCTTGAATAACTTGTTTAAACATTGATTAAATGTGTAGAAAAATAATTAAATGCAAATAAGTTATTTATTACAGCTATTATTATTAATATCTGTATGTAATTCTTTACATTTTACTTTCTTAAAGAATATATTATTGATACTTTATATTATTTTTAAGTGATATTCTTATTCCTCCATAAAAATCACTTGTGATAGCAGAGCAGCCTGTTGTGTAACTACTTATATGAGGTATTTATTTAAAAACTGCATGCCAAAAAAGTGGACAGTCCCAGTGAGTTTGATTTTTTTTATTTTATTTTTTTTATTATTGATTATTATAAGTGCATTAAAGCAAACTGTGGGTGTCCACATACATTTGGCCATGTATTGTCTCAGTGAACAACATGGAGTTAGTCAAAGAGTTGAAGAGTTGGACTGGTGTCCTAAAAGTTGCAGGATCAAATATGTATGTATTCATGTTGTCCTGAAGGGTGACGCTCGGTACTTGATCAGCAACTCCAAAGATCAGACCATTAAGCTGTGGGACGTGAGGAAGTTTTCACCTAAAGAGGGGCTCGTAGCTTCACATCAGGCTGTCACACAACAGAACTGGGACTATCGCTGGCAGCAGGTTCCTCAGAGAGGTGCGTTACTCTGCATGAGCAACTATAATAGATAAATAAATGTTAATTGTCAACATTCACACAAAGCAACTGTTTTGACTCATTTTGTGTGCCTGCAGCACTAAAGAGGCATAGGCTGCCTGGCGACACCTCGGTGATGACCTACAGGGGTCATGGGGTTCTACACACGCTCATTCGCTGCCGCTTTTCCCCTGAATTCAGCACCGGACAGAAGTTTATTTACACAGGCTGTTCAACAGGCAAAATCGTCAGTAAGTGGAGTGTGAAACTGTTTTAAAAGTCTATTTATTGTTATCCAAATCTGCAGTATTTTACCTCCTCTCATGTTTTTTGTAGTCTATGATGTGTTGACTGGATCCATTGTGTCCAAACTGTCCAATCATGACGCATGTGTGAGGGATGTCAGCTGGCACCCGTATAACAACAACATGGTCAGCAGCTCTGTAAGTAAAAGCACTTTTTAATATTAGTGTTTATTTTGTTTATGAAAATGATTGGTTGACTATACAGCAATACATCAATAAACACTGTGACTATATCTAAAGTCACCATTACTGACAAAAAAAGATGAGAATAAAATACAATAAAAATATAAAATTAAATAAAAACTCATCATAAATACATTCCAAATCTATCATTATTAAAAAAAAAAAAAGATTAGGGAAAAATTCTTGCTGTTGCCAGATGTCAAGAGCTTTTCTCCTAGAAGTATACATTTTCTCCTCTGTTTTACTTAATCTTGTACTTAAACCTGGCAACCAATCTGGTCTAAGAAAACAGCATTGGGAATCTGAAAACAATACAGCCATAGGTAAAATAAACCATGTATATGAGATGATATTTCCTTGATTTGTGCTTATGGAAGGTGCAGTTATTCCATAATTCATAACCATTATGCAAGCAGAGATTACTTGCAAATTGAATTCCGATTGAAAACAGATTCCAAATGACATGACAAAAATTGTAGTTCGTAACTTAATCTGTTACATTATACATTTTAGGTAATACAATAAGACTACTTTTTGATTACTTTACTTTGATTTAAATAGGATAATCTTGTGTCATATTCATAAAAAAACTGCAGAGTAAGAGAATATATTCAGTTTGTTGTTATCAACAACATGAAGTGCATTAAACAGTATATTACATCAATGTTTCCCAAACTGGGTTTGTGACTTGAAAAGCTAATAGTTAATGAAATCATAAAAACGTTAAATTCAAAGAAATCATTTTAATAATATGAGTAGAACATTACAAGATTTCATTGACCCAAACTAAAACTAGGCTAAAATACCCACACTTTTACTTCACAAAAACCACAAAGGACATTTGACATAAGACAAATTTTTTATGTACATATATATATATATATATATATATATATATATATGTGTGTGTGTGTGTGTGTGTATAATACAACACCTTTGTAAGACCATGAGACTTTTTTTTTTTTTTACTCATTGGCTGTCTTTTTTCTTTCTCAGTGGGATGGAGCTATCCGTCTGTGGGAACACACACAGAACCACCCTCTGGACAAAGATCGAGAGAGGATGAATGTGGATATGGTGGACATGAAAACCAAACGCTATTGATGACATCAGAGGTAGATGGTGCCATCATTGCAGGAATGGAATGAAGGAGGAATAAAGAAAAAAAAAATCAGAAAAGAGAACAAATTTTGTGCAGAGAATTTTGTGAAATCATATATTGATGTAGTGTTAGGCAGGCTCTTCAGGTGTTGTTTGATTTCACATTAACGGCACAAAAAGATGATACAAATATGTTTAAAGTAAAAGGATCATTTAGTTAATGGACACGGGGCGTGCTGTGATTTCTCTTTTACGCCTCTTTCAGCTCAGAGATGACCGTTTACACTTAAATCAAGGACGCACCGATATAAAGAACGCATGATTTCTGACAGGAACAACTGCTTCGCTTGGAAAAAAAAATGTATGGTAACTGTGTTGCTTTACCCAAAAAAGCAATACTTGCATAATCAAAAACAGCATAATATTTTACACCTAATGGACATGTTTGTAAAAGTGCAACAAATTCTGGGAATAATTCTAAATATTGTAAGATATTTTATTGCTATTAATGTTCAAGATTTGATTTTGTAGTTCAATGTAAAAAAAAATCTTTTCTTTTTCCAAACTCTGAATGTGTGTTAAAAGTGTGTGTGTGGGGGGGGGGAGACATAGCCGTGGGTTTACAGGTACGGGAGTGAGTTTCTTTATGCATATGTGTGTGTGTGTGAGTGTGTGCAGAAATGTTTCTGTTGACACAGAGGTTTGATTTGTGTATGATTTAAGTGCATTTAGTATTCATTGGAACACTCACTAAATTGTTTTACAAGAATAATTAAACTTATGCACACAACTTTCTTTGTTTGGGCTATATATTGCATCTCAGGTATTTCAGACAGCTGCAAGCCAATTTTTCATGCATTTGAAAATGATTACTGTGTGACAGAGTCTGGATTTTTTTTGCTAGGGATTTGCTATATTGTAATGACAGTAGGTGAAGAAAGAGGAGAAGATGGTCTTTTCTAACTTGTTAAAAAAATAAGTTAAAAATAAGTGATATAAAGTCGCAATTTTGACTTTTCTCTAAGAATTGTGTCACATAAACTCGGGAAAAAAAAGCATTTCGGTCTTTATAACAGCAATATATCTCGGAATTCTGACTTTATATCTGTCAAGATGGCCAGCTGGAGTGCACTCAAGCTCCATCAGAGGGCATGGTTTAGCGAACCTTTACTGTTAATTAACCATGACGATTATTTAAATTGCGATTTACGCGGTTAATAGTGAAACCGGTTTATCGCTGCATTCCTACTAGCCTGCTGGATTTCCTTATGCTTTGCCTCCATCATACATGTTTGCCACTGACCCTGCCTGTTCTGATCACGGTTTTGAAATAAAACCTTACATTTGGATCTCCACATCCTGTCTCCATCATTACAGAATACTCAAGGATACAGCAGCTAGTCAGAGGAACATCGACCGGGTATGGATCCCGCAGAACAGCTGGTCAACATCAGTCATCCATCGAGGAATATGTCACTCGGTTCTGTGGTCTTGCCTATCAAGGAATGTGTTTCTAAAGGCAATATTTTGCTTTGGACTGAATGAGCCTACTAAATAATGGTTACCTGAGGGGAGGGGGGGGGGAGGTTGCTTGTAGTCTCAAAGATTTTATAGGCTATGCCCTGATGATTGCTGGCTGTTTTACTGTGGGTGTTGCGGAGGAAGATCGCAACACTTCGTTAAGTACGGAAATGCGCCCCCCCCCCACTAGCCACTACACAAGAGGGCCTCTATCCCACAGCCACTGCACCAGAGAGCTGCCTCCCCAGAACCTTCAACCATCGTGAATTTTGAGCCAATGTCTTAGGCCTCCACGGATGCCACTCCAATAATCCCCAGCATCGTGGATGTCCCGCATGAAAAGGGGGGCTGTCCCCCCTCCACTAAGGTCAGTGGGTGCAGCTAGTCTCCCACTAGCAGCGGCACAGGTCATCTCAGTGACTCTTTTCCCTTTCCTCTGTGCTCCCGGTAATGCAGTTGCCATTTTGAGCGTGTGGGCCGCACACTGTGCCCCAGAGACCTCGTCTGTCTCAGAGGCCTCACCTACCCCTGAGTCTGCTTCAGAGACCTCACCTACCTATGAGTCTGCACCCGAGACTTTACCTCTCTGTGAGTCTGTCCCAGAAACACTAGTGGCGTCGGCCTGTGCTGTAGACCCTCCGGAGGTTCCTCTGATGGCTGCACTACCTCCAGAGGTGCCGGCCTTGTTTTCTGTGTTGTTTCACCGACCTCCGCCCTGATATTGGATTTACTGCTCTGTGTTGCCCCTTTTGATACTGTTTGCTCCTCGATCGACCCTGCTAGCCTACTGGATTTCCTTGTGTTCTGCCTCTGTCATACCTGTTTGCCACTGTTTTTCACCCTGCCTGTTCTGACCGCTGTTTTGAAATAAAAGCTTGCATTTGGATCCACACCCCCATCTCCATTACAATATCTTGCAATTTTGCCTTTATATTTTGCGATTCTGACTTCTGACAATCTTGCAAAATTGATATACATGGTTTATGAGGATGTAATGTGTAATGATGGGTACTGCAACATAAACATGGCTTATGAGGACACTGTGTTGCCCTAAACCAAAAGGGTAAAAACGAAAAAAAAACATACTAAATGGTGTTTTATGAAAGTTTTCTGTACGGGTAAGGTTTAGGTACAGGGCGAAAGAAACTACAGTTTTTACAGTATGAAAAACATTACACCTATGGTTTGTGTAAACCACAAATGTATGTGTGTGATTGTTTATTTTGTTTTGTGTGTGCGTGTTGTATTGCCAAAGTTTATTTTAATCCATACCACAGATACAGATGCTAAATGCGGTCGAAAGCACACAAGGAATGTTGCTGTACTGCTTTATATCACACACACTGAGCAAGCTGATAAGATGGGAATGTTTTGAAGCTGTTAGGGAGCAAAATGTTGTCAGGACTGTAAGTGAGAGGGTAAATGATGAGGAGTGTGACATAAAGCAGCAGGTTGATCTCAGCTGAGAAAACAAAAGGGAAGTTAATAACCGCTGACAGATGGTAGAACAATCTCATGTCTCTCTTTCACTCAGTCAGTGCGTCTGTTAAACATGCAGTGGAAGTTCTGCACTCAACAAACCAAAATGGATCTTTATGGACTAAAGGAGATACTTTATAAGATCCATAACTCTGTCAGCAGGCTTCTGCACTGGGCTCTGGTGAACTTCACTGATCTCACTGCTGGACTATTGGATCATTTCTTATTCAGACGCCATTTTCACTTCCTTCTCTCTGTGCTGGTGATGATTGGACCCATCCTGAGTCTTTGGGTCTCCAAGTACAGCATATTTGGCAACAAGAATCACTACCTGTACAGGCAAGATCTTATTCTAGTTAACTCTAGTATTATAAGAACGACCAGTTTTTGAGTGTCTGTCTATCTGTCTATCTATCTATCTATCTATCTTAGTGCTGTTAAACGATTAATTTGCAATTAATCACATCCAAAATATTTTTTGCATGTGTATATAAACAGTTTGTAAAAAAAATTTATTGGTAAACAAACTTATTTCAGATAAGATCATATATAAAATTAATTTATACAACTTAAAATGTAAATTTTAAATAATAAAAAATATATAATATATATAAGTTGCAATGCTGAAAATATTTTTTCCAGGCATTCCCTGTATTACATATTAAACAAATTTTGGAAATGTATGATTAATATTCTTATTTTTATTTTGTAAATCTTATTCTTCTTTTGTAAGTATATGCATTTAAAATGCATATATTCGTACACACACACACACACACACACAAAGATACGGACCTAGTACATAAATATTTATATTTCCTTTGTTTTATGATTATGGTTATTGTGATCTCAGGCTCTTCCTTCACTCCTGCTGGGGCTGGACCTGTATATTATGTGGCTCTTTCATCTTTCTTCTCTCATACTGCATCAGTAACTCATTCATTCACTCAGTCCGTCACCTCTCTCGACTCGCTGTGGCCGGAACGCTGTGGACACTCTTCCGCCGTCTCCTCTCCTTCCTAGTGGACGCCTCTGGAAGCTGTTTCGAGCCACTACAAAGTCCCACAGAAGTCCACAGGAACCCCAGAGAGCTCCTGGAGTCTAATACAGGCCCATTATTACTACTGAGAGAGGAGAAGGGTAAATCAGCCTGCCTTAAATCTGGCCTACAGTGGCAGGGATGTGAGGTGTCTGATGACATCCTCATTCTGAGTTTATGTTGTTTGATTCTTGCTGAAGAAACGGGGGTTTTCAGGCCCTGCATGGCTCTAGGAAAGCCTTTAGGGACACCACTGAGGATAATCTTCTTGTTGTGTGTGTTGCTGATGAGTCTTTGGATCTTCTTGATTGTCTGCTTGTTAGCGCACTTCCCGCTGTTCCCTTCCCAGCTGGTTGGAGGAGCTCTCGGGTACCTGGGATGGAAGGGCCTTTATTATAAGGGCTGGTATGTTTTAAAGCCCGGCTGGTGCTGTGTTGGAAGACCAAAAGCTTTTCTTTTGAATAGCACAGGTAATACTGCATCAAATGGGATGTGAATGTTAAGGAAATGAGAAATTGAATATATAAAAACCTACTACTTTTATGAAGATACCAAAAAATCAAAAAATACATACATATTAAAAAACAAATTAAAAGAACTTCTAACTGTTTAATGTTTTATATAATTTTTTCCCTGATTTCTCAATTACTACAATATTTTAGTAAATTTCTTTCCTGTCCCCGTTGATCTGTGATGTGTGTCTTAGCCGAATAAAAGTACTCATTTAAAAAAAAAAAACTGTACAGATCCTAGACTTTTGAATGGTAATGTAGTTTAACATTAGAATTAGTATGTAAAAATAAAAAAAATGTGCATGGGTAAAAATCATTATATATTCTATATATTCTACTACAAATTTGTAAAACTCTACCAACTTTTGAAATATGAAAACATACATTTTCATATTTTATTTGTGGAAGCCATTGTAAGTTTTTTTTTTTCAGGATTATTTGATGAATAGAATGTTAAAAGCATTTAATTAAAACATTAATTAAATATCCGACTTTTCAAATTTAATTTAATTTATTATTTTTTTGCATCCTTGCTGATTAAAAGTAATAATTTCTGATCTAAAATCTAAAATGGTAGCATATATGAAAAATGTAATTATATTCTTGTTTTGTCCAATTGTAATAATTATAAGGATAATACAACTAAAGCTTCAGGACATTTTGAATGAAAACATGAGATAAAGCACATTTAGATAGTCTTTATTGAGTAAAAACTGTACTACAGAAGGTTTTGTTGATGTAATTGAAGCTTAAGTCAATGCACTGTGACTGTGGCTGTGAAACTCAATATGACATGTTTTTACTTTTCAGCGAGTGTTTGTGTGTCCTGTCAGTGAAGATCGGCTGCGGTGCTCAGTAGATAAGTGCTTTTGAAGATAAGTCTCCTCTGGGCTTCTTAATCTTGTCAAAGTTCTTGATGATGACATCATACAGCACAGCCTAGAGTTGAATGAATGGATGAGATCATTCCCAGCCGTCTCACCAGACACACAAACACATGATGTTTTGTTTAGAGTAAGCCGAGACTGAACTTACATAAGTGTTGCGAATCTCCAGGACTATGATGCGTAACTCACAGTACTGGTGCTGATCCAGCTCATGGACAAGCTGTCTGAAATCTCCCTGTCGCCAAGCAACAAAACAATCCAATTATCAGAAGCTCATGTAAACAGTGATTTAATTCAGCTAAATCTGACATTAAATAAACTGACCACATGTGGCTGTTTGGAAGCCTTGGCTACAGCATCTCCTCTTTCACTGTAGTACCTGAAGAAACAGAAACAAGTCAAAACTGCATATTCATGTCTAAAAGAAATGTAAATAACTATAAACATATTTATAATAAATGTTAGTGTTTGACTGTGTTCACTTACTTGGAAATCTGTGTCTGGAATCCCTCGATCTTGGTGCGGGTGTTGGTAAGCAGTTCAAAAACTTTTTCCTATAGGAACATTTTTGATTTTATTCACATAAAATCCACAAAACTTCAATTATACATAAATAAAACACTGTTCAGAAATGCTCACCAAGCATTTATTTGATCAAAATACAGTACAAACAGTAATATTGTGAAATATAATTACAGTATGTTTTTTACAGTTTTTCACTATTTTTAAAACATAATTTATTCCTATGATGCAAAGTTCATTACTTCACTTTTTTTGTGTTATATGATACTTCAAAAATCATACTAATATGCTAATTTGGAGCTCAAGATATTTTATCGCTAATGTGTAAAATAAATGTGCTTCTTAATGTTTTTGTGAAAACTGTTTTGAGGGTATATGTATATATATACACAAACACATTATATATATATATATATATATATATATATATATTAGTTCTGTCAAATAATTAATTGCATCCAAAATGTGTCCCTTTTGAGAAAAAAAATTAAATACTGACCACAAACTTTTGAATGAAAATGCAATTTAACACCATATTTAAAATTTAAAAGCAAAAACCGTGAAAAACTGTCTATTTTTGCTAGAAAGTGTCATCCACACACATTTATAAAACTTTCCTGATTCACACAACAAAGATAAACTTCATATTAATTATTGGTCAAGTTAATCTATTACCTATTTCTGAAGTTTTCATATTTTTTTAAAGCATCTCTAAACAGAATTAACTTTTTTTGTGTACAAACTCTAACCTAAACATTAGAATGAATCATTTGACTAATGTTATTTGATTCTGTTACAAGTAAACACCACACGAGAGTTTAACTGACCTGTACAGCAACTCCGAAGTTATTCCCATCTTCAATCCTGGGAATCTGTAGCTGTATCCACATCGACACCTGCACAAATATCACAAAATGCACAAAAAATGTGTCAAAATGCTTTATTAATTGTATCAGAGCCAGCATACAGTACAGTAAAATATCTATGTGCAGTATAAAATGAACTATAAATGAAACTTTTATTATATATTATAGAACAAGTTGATCAATTAAAATGTCAAAACGCTAAAAAAGAACCTTTTGAGATCTGCATAATTACATGTGATATATAATATATGGCAACGCTTCCTCACCGTGTTAAGACACTCCTTCAGAGTCTGAATCTCAGGCTTGATCTGTTTGAGGAGTTTCTCTACTGTCTCGTTGCAGGCGATGGGACCACAGGGAGGACCTTTCAGAGCACAATCAACATCATTTGTTTAATTTTGTGCTCTTCAAATCACCACTTTGCCACCAGTCACTAATTTATAAGGTCAGAGATGGACGAAGACATACAATACTTTCTGAAAATATGCTTTATCATTTCTAGGACATTAACTGTGACTCAGTGCAACTGTTTCATTGGGGGGAATTCAGGTCTAGGAAAAAGCAAATCGAACAAGTAACATTTTCAGTTTCATTTTCCCAAGTCATGCTTCTAAAACATTTACCTTCATCTTCTTCTTTATCCTTATCTCCATCCTTCTTTCCCTCCTTGGCCTCTTTCTGTGTAAATAAAATATCATTACTTAAACCAAACCACAGACTGGTTTGTAGGCGCAATCAAAAAATCTATTAACTTAAAAAGAAATACATGCGAACATTTATGCTTGTTAATGATAAAGGGTGTGTTATGATTACCTCCTCTTTCTTCTTCCTCTTGAGCTCTTCTTTGGCAGGGTCTGGGATTGGGATGTCCAGAGGAGCCTTGATGACTGACAGATCCTTCAGACTACAGGAACCCTAAAGAACATAAAATAAAAATACAGCATTTCTTAACCACAGCACAAACTATTCTCGCCAAGTGTGGATGTTGATGAATGCACCTGGTATTTCATATGATAAATATGATTTCATACCTGTAAGATGTTGTCCATCTCTGCAATTTTCTCAGGGAAGAATTTAGAGATCAATTGTTCGGCCTGAATAAAACAAAGCATTTGACAGTTTAACAAACTTCCATTACAGCTGCTGTATGAAACTATCCTAGCCATGTTGTAATACATTTTATAGTTATAGTAGTGTCCTGTTTTATTGTACTAACTATAATAACTGTGGTATTTTGTATAAAAGTAATGAAAGAGCGTGTGTGAATAAATGTATAATTACCTCCTTGGTGATTTGTTTGGAGAATCCATCCACCTGCAACGTACATAGGAAGCGTGTGTTAAACGTGCCATACAAATACAAACATAGGTTCAATATATACGTTTATATTTATAAGCAGGTTGGACTCAAAATGCATAATTTCTGCCCAAAATCAGTCATAAATAACTTTAAATTAAGTTTCGGGCCTATAATAGGCGCTCTACCTGTTTCTTAGACGCAGGGCTCATGTCTAAGGAAGTCATCGTTGCAGAATTATCGTTTTGATATGTCTCGCAAAACTTTATTAAAGCTGTTTGCAGAAAAAACCTGCGCTTAATGTCTTATCCCGCTGGATACCGTGGGATTTTGGTTGAAAAGAGAAGATGGGATCCAGTTGTTATCGACGAAACGACGAGAAGTCACAGTTAGTCAGCACAAAGAACGAAAATGAAAGTGAATTAAGCGTCAAATAAATCATTCTTTATATGACCGGAGGGGGGCGACAACAACAACAACTTTCAGTGAGTTACGGAAACAGGATTTGCCAGAGCTATAATAAAAGTCTTGCTGCTGTTCTTAAAAAAAAAAAAAAAAAAACTGTTAACTTTACTGGATTATAGATTAACAAATTATAGAAAATTAATGCAATTCATTTTACGGTGTCTTTATCTAAATATATAGGATTATTCATGTTTTTTTTAAATATATTATATATTAAATTATATGTTATAT
>JAUMHP010000082.1:6602725-6618505 GCA_032361065.1 Enteromius trimaculatus | reverse complement strand
CAATATATATATGAAGGTTGTCAAGTATTCAATGTGCAAAATACAAGGTGTAAAAATTACAAGGCACAAAAGGTTTTTTTTTATACTTTATGCCTACAGTATATATAGTTTATGAGAAATTATATTTTAGGTTCTCACAGTTTTGATTGTATTCATTTGTAAACAAACAACCTGAAATTACTTTCAAGTTTGTATATTGAATTGAACTTGAGGCCTTAGTGTTTATTATTTAATTTTTGAATACCTTTAGTTTAAACTAAATTTGTAGTATTTACTTTAATAAATTTGACATTAATACATTTTAATAGCATTTATTTTAATCATTGTGTCAAAAAAGTATTGTGTCATATTGTTAACCAATTAGTCTACCCCCAAAATATCTTTATTGATCTTGCTTTCAAAATGTTGTCATATTGAAACATTCACATGCTGCCAAAGCAAAGGCTTACCACATGTATCACGTTGTGATCAGTCACATCTGTTGTTCAAAGGCCTACAAGACACAAACACCACTGAGCTCATGTCTTCAGACAAAAACAGTAGTATGTGCAGTACCTTCATACTGCCTAATGTATTCCTAAAGGTTGCTTTTAATGGAATCAACAAAATACAGAAGCAGCACATAAGGAATGAGAAAGTGAACACTGCATGTTTCCCATTATATAAATACCAGAGTACACTGCAATTATGTGCAAACCACTAGATTTAATCACTGAAACATTGTTTATTCCTTGACTTCCCGCTCATTCCATCACAGATATCCACTGATGAATCAGAATACCTCTGTTTGCATGGGTTGTCTGCATATCAAAGGAGAGAACATGTCTCCTTGATCAAGTCAAACTGAATTAAAGGACCAGCTTAACTAAAAATAAAATCTGCTGTAAATGTTCCCTCAGGCCATAAGACGATGAAACAAATCCATTTTAACTTTAAATAATTACTTTTACTCCATAATCCATAACAATGCTTCCTCCAATGAAAAAGACCATCCTCTGCTGTCTTCTCAAATCAAAATACACATACATTTCAATCAGCTCTCATTGTGACGGCACCCATTCACTGCAGTGCAAAGATGATGCAAATTTCTCCAAATCTGTTCAGATGAAGAAACAAACTCATCTATCTCTTAGGTGGCCCAGGGGGGAGCACATTTTCATCAAATTTACATTTTTGGCTGAAACACTTCTTTAAGGAAAATATATGCATATGTGATTTTTGATTGTTTTAAAACTTGTTTCAAGTTGATTACTGACTGAAATGACCCATGCAGTGCCTGTTTTTGTTTTTGCATAGTCCAAAGGACAAAGTTCTCTTTTCTCATCAAAAACAAGCATGTGTGTGTGTCAGTGAATGAACATAAGAATGATCCTTGCTAGCAACTTAACAACTATTTAACCATACAATTTTTTATTAAAAATGCAACAAACACAATAAATTAAACGTGACATTTTTTTTTAAATACAATATAATATTGTTTTATTAACAAGTCAGTGAAGTCTAATAAGAATGTTACAATTCACCACCCTCTATGTACATAAGATTTGATCCTTCATAAACTATACAATAATTCTATACATTTAATATGTTGTGTATTACAATATTGCATTATGTTTATTATTTCATCTTAACTCTAGATACTGCATGTTTATAATGGGATAATGAGTATAGTGTGGCACTAGGCTTTTGTGGATCTGTTACTTCACAGATTAAAGTCTAACCACAATGGCTTTTCATCTTATCTTTATCCACTCTCCTCTAATCTACCTCTCTCTCATACAAACACTGTGATCTTTCGCCTGTTCACAGTGTACCTGTCCTTGCTCACGTTCTCAATTAATGTCAGTGCACTGAGATTTTGCATGCTGTTTACCATGCAAATACAGTAACTGTGTGTCTTTTCTATTGTGCACTAGCATTCTGTGGTGGAATTTTACATTTTAAATATTTTATCATTTCTCATAAGGACAATAAAAAATGTATTATCATTATTCCAATTTAAAATAATTATTTTCTATTTTAATATATTTTAAAGTGTATTTTATTTATGTGATAGCAAAGCTTATTTTTTAGAAATCATCTAAATTTGGTAAAATTTTTCATAAGGACCAATCAGCATATTATAATGATTTCTAAATGATCATGTGACATTTAAATTCTGCTTTGCAATCATGGGAAATAAATTACATTTTAAAATGGTATTTATACAGGTATTAGAACTGTTACAATGTTTCACAATACAACCATGTTTAATGTATTTTATCAAATAAATGCAGCCTTAAATTATCATAAAGACATTTTTTCATTCTTACAGACCGCAAAGTTCTGACAGGCAGGCCTAGTGTAATCTGAAATATATCAGAAATTAACTATTAAATAAATAATTGTTGATTAATGCGCTCTTACTTTTAATGTGACATTCAAACAGCAAAAAAACTCAAAACTTTTACATATTTATATTTTAATAAAATTCAAGCGTTAGCAAACAAAGAATGCAAAATAATCACACATTACTTTAGATATTATTTCAAATAATTACTAGTTAATTAATCTCCACAACCATTTAAATGTCGTTTGATTGTTACAATAACAAAACTGTTTACAGACAATAGCCACAGCTTTATTACTTTGAAAAAAGTTTTTAGCCTGTCTACTGTTGAACAGCTGTTACAAAAATTAACCATGGTTTTAAATTGTAGTTACCTATTGATTACATGTATTTTTTTTGTAGTAAATCCTTGGTTTATTTCCAGGGCAGGAAACGGTTACTGTACGGTTGAATTTCTAAACAGAAAAAGAAAATCCCTCAAAAGGAAAGCTTATTTCCCTCATATTTACATTTAAAAATGCCATTTACTGTCAATGTCTCTCGAGCCCTACACTCACAGCAGCTGTGATGATGAATGGAGCGACGTCACAGAGACCCAGCTTCCGCCTTTACAACGTCCACAATCAACTTTTATCAACATCTGCTGACTTAACACGAAACAGAACGCGACGACGCTCACGTGACCTCAGAGCGCGATAAGTAACCTTTAAAAATACGATTCACTTCTACACAACTTTGCACAACTGTGTTTTTGCAGCAAAGCGGTCGGAGCACATCGAGTCCTCCGAGCGCCTCCTTAGGAACCAAAGCGCGCTTGCGTCAACCGCCGGACAGCGAACTGATCTGAATCCTCGCGCTTCACTCTGCTTGACTGACTTCGATGACTCGGGAGGCGTCGATCTAGTGCTCGTTTGACTGAAATGCAACCGATAGTTTTCCCACTTTGTCGTGTTTTATTGGAAGCGCACGCATATAATATTGAAAATATAGAACTTTTACTATATGTCAATCGACTAGGAAGTTTGTCAGCACGACGCTTTATTTATTATTGAAACACCTCAGGCTGGTTCGCAGGGAGAAGAGCGTCGTTATTAGAGCAGGATCTGAGCTGAGGGTGGGATCAGCTGATGATAAGTTACACGTGTTACAGTTCAAGGGTCTTACTTTACTCTAGTCTACCTCAAGAGCTGGACTATCACTCACCAGTCTGATATGAGAGGTGCACAGGACTGAAGAGGAACAAGCCACCCCTCTCATATTGCTTTATTTTATTTTTAGTCATAATTTCCTCAACTTTTATTTGCCCCAAAGATGTCCTGCCTGTTGCTTGGAGTACTAAGGAGGTAAGTGTCTTTTAGACATATTTAAACTAGTTTTATATATAACATGTAATTATATGTACATGTTATGCAATTGCTAAATGTATTTATGTTAATAAATGTATTTATATTAATATGTTTACAATTACAATATTTAATGCTATTAGTTGCTATTATTTTCATATAGTATTTTCATAATTACTTTTATTTTCTGGTTGTAGCTAAAGGTCCAGGTTAACTGTTTCCTGCAGTCTATTAAATAAAACATCACACCCCTCTTTCTTGGGTAAACATCCTTGTATAGTTCATATTTAAACAGACTTAAACTGTTCTATAAAACATTTGTCAACACCCTGCACATTTACAGTATCATTTACAGTAGTTTTAGTGTGTGGGGTTGGGGGGGGGGGGGGTACTAAACTACAATATAGTCTGTAACAATGCAGATTTCTTTTAGGGGTTATGTAAAAATACAGAGTAAATTATAATACTCCTGCAGTCCTGCAGTCTGGTATTACCAAATAATGACATTTGCCACATATTACATGTCCCTGTAATGAGAATAGTGTTATTGAGTGTGTCACGTACAGGAATGCAGCAACGTAAGTCACGTATAGAAATGTTTAGAGAGTCTCACTATGCATACAGTGTCTGAAAAACAGGTTATGAATGAACAAATAACCATCACCTTTGGCCACAAAAGCAAAGTCAAGCATTTCTGGGTTTGTTAAACCAGAATTTGGTATATATTTAGAGATTAATAACAATGGGACAAAAATGATGTTGAACAAAAGATATCCATGCAGATGCCAGCTAAACCCTGTTTTATTGTATCTATATCTGCTCTATCAATCTCTCTCCAGAATGAGTGATTACATCAGCACAAGAAGTAAATATGCAGTGTGAAAGTCTCTACTAGCTAATCTTTACCCTACAAGATGCATGATACCAGGAACTGATTGTTAATCTGATGTATGTGTGTGTTTTAAAGGGAAAGGGTCCACTAACTTGTTTAACAGGTTAGTTTTTGTACTGAAATGCCCTTGAGGTATAGCTATCATACACGCATGAAGTTTGAAAAGAAAACCACCCTTTTGGCGGAGTTTTATAATTTGTTTCTCAAATTGTTACGTGTGTTTTGTGTTCATGCATGAACATAGTGTGCTTGAAGTGGCCATGCCCTGTTTAACCAGACTCTGAGGGGAGGGGAGGGGAGTGAATGCCTAGGAGGCCATCTGATTGGTTGGTTCATGTGGGGGTGTGTTTAACTGCCTTCGATAATTGATGGTTTAAAGCTCAGTGGTTATTGATGAAACTCAGGGATCACTGGGGTCAAAACCGTGATAGACTCACAGACTTTGTTCTGGTGAAGTTCGTATACATTTTATGGCTTTGGAAAACAGTAGAGAGGAATTATGGGGTAGGGAGTGTGGCAATTGGGGTGGGGGTTTATGTTGAACTGAATAAAAGGGTAAAGGCAAGGAATTTTTCTTGCTATACTTCAAATATTCTCTTAATTATAGCCAACAGGCCTTGCAGTCACAAGCCGTGTTGTTAATAGAGTATGCTGACTGTGCTCAGCTCACGAACATTGTTATAGAATGACAAGCTGGTCTCAGATGATTTTTGACCCATAGTATGGTTTAGAAAGTAGAGAATTGAATGGCAAGAAAGTCTCTCATATAGCATAAAACCTTTGTTCTGTTTTTTTTTTTTTTTTTTGCTGTTTGTTTGCTTACTGAACTTGTGTTTTTTTCCTTTCTTTAGCTTTCTCTGTTCCTGTCCTTCATTCTTTCTACTTTCATGTGAGAAATACTGATAGAGAGTATCATCTTCTCCTCCTCATTCTGTCTTCATCATGCATTGTTTTCAGTTTATTGAGATGGTATACATTCTATCAGTTCGCAGTATGCATTCCCTGGGAATGAATCAAAGCTATGACCTTGGCTTAATGTGTGTGTGTGTATATATATGTATATGTATATGTATATATATGTGTGTGTGTGTATGTAAAAAAATATTTTGCGGGAGAAAAGTGACTTTAAATCTGAACTAGGCTGCAAAACATTTTTTGAAGTTGTAGTGTACATACATAAAACACATTATTGGAGCATGTTGAACAAGAGTAAACAGTATACATATTTCTATTTAAAAAAGGGGTTTCTTTAACATTTTAGCAATTTTTTAGCAAATTTTTCAATACCAGTTTCCAGTGTAGTACAGTACATGTAGTGCGCAGCATTCCAAAGGACACTAATTAGTCTTGCAACTTCTTAATCGCTTATCTTTCAGTTCCGGTCAAAGATCTGTGAACATTTAGGGATTTGATGATGCTGCGTTCATAAAGACATGCTGACTCAAGTATACTTTCATTCATTAATGTAACATGTCATGGATTACATAGATCATCCAATTTACACATTATCTTTATAAAGCTAGCACATTTACTGCAGATATTTTGTAAATATCCAACTGTTAATATATATATATATATATATATATATATATATATATATTAAAAAAAAGGATTTTAATTAGTAATATGCATTGCTAAAAACTTCATTTGGAAAACTTTAAATGTGATTTTCTCACTATTTTGATTTTTTATTTTTTTTCCTCAGATTCCAGATATTCAGATGGTTGTATCTCAGCCAAATATTTTCATATCATAACATATCATAAATCAATAGAGAGCTTATTTATGCAGGTTTCAGATGATGATTGCCTCTCAATTTTGAAAAATGTAAACTTATGACTGATTTTGTGGTCCAGGGTCACATATATTTAAGAAAAATATGTTTGGATATTAAATATATTTATCTGTAACATAAATCCTATAAATATAATTATATACATTTATATTCTCTCTCTCTCTCTCTCTCTCTCTCTCTCTCTCTCTCTCTCTCTCTCTCTCTCTCTCTCTATATATATACTGTATGTGTGTGTAGAGTATACATACATATAAATGTATACATAATAAATATACACATATATTATGTAAACAAAAACTTGGATGCGATTAAAGCGTGATTATTCATTTGATAGCACTAGATGTATGCTATTGACAGACCATACTGTATTTGTATGTTGTTGAAATGTTTGTTTGTGTCCATGCAGGCGAAATGCCATCAGTACAGCTTCAGTGGGTGTGCGGTCACTCGCCTCCATCCCCTCTCTGCCCTCGTCCGTGGCTGAGTTTGTGTCAGGTGCTGTGGCTGAATGTAAACCTGCTAAAGTGCATGTGGTCACAGGCACTTCCGAGGAGACAGCAGACATCCTGGCCAACCTGGAGAAAGAGGGCATGGTGAAGAAACTCACCAAATACGAAAACTGGTAAGTACTTTTTTCTATTTCCTTCGTTTTTTTAACTAATACCAATGATAATATGAATGATTTTACATTGCACTAATCATGATTAAATTTCTACTCTTTTTCTGTGTGCAGCTGGCTGGCACGTACTGATCCTAAAGATGTGGCTCGCGTGGAGAGTAAAACTGTGATTGTCACTAAGGACCAAAGAGACACTATTCCCATTCCCACCGGAGGTGCCAAGTCCCAGCTGGGCAGCTGGATGAGTGAGGAAGACTTTCAGAAAGCCAGAGAGGACCGCTTTCCTGGCTGCATGGCTGGTGTGTGTTACTCAAACCACTGAACAATAACTGAAACCTGTCAAATAGTTCCTTCTACCGGCAAAATGTTGTATGTAAATATGTCTTAAATAAAAATAAATATTAAAATAAAGATATTAAATAATATTATTAATATTATTTATAATATATAAATATATATAAATACAAATTTTCCTTTATAGATTACAGAAAGTTAATAAAATATATTTATAAAGTTAAAACTTTATAAATATAAATCTTTAAACATAAAATATAACAGTATATAATGAATGTGTTCAATAATAATGACACCACGGGAATCCAGGGATCGGAATCAGCTCTTTAAAATGCTGCAAGAGCACTTGTCTTTATTGTTCAGCTGAATATATGCCCGGTTATAATGCTCTTCTCCATTATCTGATCATCATTTGATGAGTAACTGCTGCCATGATCAATAGTAAATGTACACAAACCAGAGCTCTCTTAAATCAAATTCAGTTTGCTGCCACACCGTCCTTCAAACGGACAGAAATAGAGCATTGTTATTGTGTCATGCAAATAGAAATATTATAGATAAACAAAAAAAAGAGTAACTTCGAGCTTCAGTTGTATTTAACCTGACACATTCCTTTAAAATCTGAATATCCATCAAATTGTTCATCAGTCCTCACACTTATGTAGTATAGTCTGGGACACTGAAAGGAACATCTCTTCAATATTTGTCTTTTCTTTCCTCTGTAGGACGCACTATGTATGTGATCCCCTTCAGTATGGGCCCTGTGAACTCTTCTCTTGCTAAGTTTGGTGTTCAGGTGACAGATTCTCCATATGTGGTGGCTAGCATGGGCGTCATGACACGCATGGGAACACCTGTGCTGGAGAAACTAGCAGAGGGGGCAGAGTTTGTGCGCTGCCAGCACTCTTTGGGCCGACCTTTACCTCTCAAAGGTACCTTACTGCTTTATTTTAATATCAGATTAAATGTACGTGACTCAATCGATCACATAAAACTCTAAATTTCACCAGTCCCTTCAAATGATTATGTCACATTATTTGTCATAGATTATTTATTATAATATTTGGCTAATTACATTACCTTTCAAAAGTTTGAGGTCAGTAATCTTTTATTTATGTTTTCAAAAGAAGCCTCATGCTCACCAAGGCTGCATTTATTTGATTAAAAAAATACAATAAGTACAGCTCTTTTTTGAAATATTACAATCAATTTGATATGTTCTGAAATGTAATATATTCCTTTTATGAAAAAAATACATTTTCATTTTTTTTTTGATAATTTGCTAAGAAGAAACATTTCTTGTGCTGCTTATTTTTATTCTTTTTTTTTTTGTGGAAACCATAATGCATTTCGTCAGGATTCTTTCAAGTTTAAAGGAACAGCATTTATTTTTGTAACATTATAAATGTCTTTACTTCTGTCCTTGCTGAATAAAAGTATTAATGTATTTTTTTTTAAAAAACCCACAAACGTTTAAACTGTACTGTATATATTTTATTTTCTTGTCATTGTCTTATCTTTCTCTGTTGTTCTCGCACAGCTCCTCTAGTAAACAGCTGGCCTTGTAACCCGGACAAGGTTTTGATCTCACATCTACCTGACACCAGACAGATCCTGTCCTTCGGCAGCGGTTACGGTGGAAACTCGCTCCTTGGAAAGAAGTGCTTTGCTCTTCGTATTGCCTCACGCATTGCCAAAGACGAAGGCTGGTTGGCTGAACACATGCTGGTACAGGACCTCCGACAGAATTCCCAGATTTGTCTTGCTTATCCCCTATAAGACATTTTAGAAGAAAGCTTACAACCTTATATATATTTGCCGTATCGATCAAGCAACAAATCGTTAGACTTATGTACTACTTTTAGTCATCATTTGTAAAACCTAATGTTGATAGACGTCTGTGTTTCTTTCTCCACCAGATTCTGGGAATCACAAATCCTCAGGGTGTTAAACGGTACATTGCAGCAGCTTTCCCGAGCGCTTGTGGAAAAACTAACCTGGCAATGATGAAACCAGCACTGCCAGGCTGGAAGGTGGAGTGTGTGGGAGATGACATCGCCTGGATGAAATTTGACAGTCAGGGTGAGAAATTTGACTTGTCCTAGAAGACATATGCATCTGTTGACACAGCATGACAAGTGTGGGTTTATTGGCAGCCAGGAAATGACACCATATATTTTAGTTTAGCGTTTTTATTGGGCAGCAGAAAGAGAGCTAATTAAAATAGAAATAATGGCTGTCAGTAAACAAAACAGCCAGTTGCTGAGAAACAGTTTTGGCATATAGTGTTGACTGGAATACTGTTGTTTATGGATATAAATGGATGTTTTCAACAGAGACTGTGGTGTATCTTGACTTGCTTCACCAGGTAAACTCAGAGCCATTAACCCAGAAAATGGTTTCTTTGGAGTTGCCCCCGGGACGTCCCTGAAGACAAACCCGCATGCCATGGCAACCATCTCCAGGAACACAGTGTTCACTAACGTGGGAGAGACCAGCGATGGGGGAGTTTGGTGGGAGGGTCTGGAACCACCTGCACCTGGAATCAAAGTCACAGACTGGCATGGAAAATCCTGGAAGTATGGTAAGACTGTTCAACTCATTTTTACAAAATATATAAAAATGTCTTAAAAAATTCATATATTTTGCTTTGTATGAACTTCTATTCTATTATATTAGTGTATATATTGTGCAAATGTTATAAACCTTTAAAAACAACAAATACTGTAATATATTTATATAGTAAATTAAATGTCGTATTGTTATTATATGGACACTGGACAGCATCTGTGGTATGATGTCATAATGATGTTGGTTTATCTCTTCTTGTGTTTATCAGGTGATTCTACACTGTGTGCTCACCCGAACTCCAGGTTTTGTGCCCCAGCCGGCCAGTGCCCCATCATAGACCCACTCTGGGAAAGTGATGAGGGCGTCCCCATTGATGCCATTGTATTTGGTGGAAGAAGACCAGAAGGTGGGTAGTATCACAGAATCAAAACCACATACTGTATATAAAATGTACATATTATGTATGAAATCAATCATTTTAAGGCCCAATCACAATAAACTAAAACCACTAAACAAAACAAAAATGTTTGTACCTAAATTAAAATAAAAACTCAACATACAAGTGGAAAAAACAAAATAGAAAGTACAAAAAACTTTTTAAAATATGAATAAAAGCTAGAATAGTGTTTTGATACTCAAACTGGTTCATACAATAATGATAAAATGTAGTTTTAAAATCTTTCAAAATATAGATTAATATGGTTTAAAATGAATAAAATCCACACTTGACAAAAAATATAATTGGGATCACTTTAATTATTTTTTTTCTTTTTTATGAATGATAAAACTTTCCGTCTTATGAATGATAAATCAGAAAAGGAAAGTAAATAAAGTCAATTTTGATTTCATGCAGACTTTAAAATGGCAGATAACAAACGGTAGAGCATAATTATGCTCTGTGTTGATGTGGCTGCAATTTATAATAATTTATTGCTAATTATCATTATAGTTATAATTCTTGGTGGAAATAGGGATGCATTAAAGCAAAGGTTACAATTAAGACATTATAAATTTACAAAAAATGTAATTTCACATAAATGCTGTGCTTTTGCTATACCTTAAAATGTACCTGTCTTTTTTTTCCCAGGTGTGCCTTTGGTTTACGAGTCATTTAATTGGCGTCACGGTGTGTTTGTGGGTGCAGCCATGAGATCTGAATCCACAGCTGCTGCTGAACATAAAGGTACAAACTTTCATTTCTCCATATATAAAACAGTACACAAAAATGCTCACTGCGCTCACTGACAAACTGAGCAAAAAGCTACTTTTGATATGTACACATTTTAATATACATGGCTCATTTTCTTAGGTAAAGTAATCATGCATGACCCCTTCGCCATGCGTCCTTTCTTCGGTTACAACTTCGGTGACTACCTGGCCCACTGGTTGAGTATGGAGACACGCAAGGGCCAGACCCAACTCCCCAAGATCTTCCACGTCAACTGGTTCCGGAAAGATCAGAAGACCGGCTCTTTCTTGTGGCCAGGGTTTGGAGAAAATGCCCGCGTCCTCGAGTGGATCTTCAAACGATGCGGCCGAACCAGTGAAGATGAGGCTGCCACCAAAAGCATTGTGGGATGGATTCCACAAAACGGTGCCATAAACACAGAAGGCCTGGGTGGGAATATCGATATGGGTGCCCTCTTTGACCTGCCCAAACCCTTCTGGCAGAAGGAAACACAGGAGCTTCGGACCTACTTCACCCAGCAGGTTGGAGCTGATCTGCCTGCACAAGTGGAAGGAGAGCTGAGGGCGCTGGAGGAGAGAGTGAGGGATTGAACAGACTCTACATTACATAGATGTTGAGGAGATGTTAAGAATAGGATGGTTTGAGGTGGAGGTATCTATTTTAATGTGACTGTTGCACTGCAGTGGATGCTGCACCTGAGAAACACAAAACCAAAAGGTTCCCAAGATGCCATCAGTGGTATCAATACCTAGGTGCCTTATTTTATCTTACAGTAGAAGCTAAAAACTCTATTTAATGTTTACAAACTATGTCCCAAATTGCCTTTTAGATTATTTTACTGTTTAAACAAGACCACATTATGAATTTAAACCACAGCGTCTTCAACATATGCATCGTTTATGAGTACACTAACTAATATCTGTTTATTTTGAGCAAAGATATCAGACATGACTTTAAGGAAAGCTCCAATACTATCATTTTGTACTCATGATGGTTACTTAATGAAAGCTAAAGTTTTATTGACAAAGAGTTTGCCATTTTTTAAGCGGAATGTGATTGACACGAATCAGGTTGATCTAGGGTTGAAAGATGTGGACCAAAGAACACAGACAAAGTCTCAGTCATTGAATGTGTGCATGTTTTTGCATGAGCTGACTGAATAAATACAACTCTAAACCAAACTTTGTTATGGGCGTCATTCGGTTTTCTTGCATTACATCAGATATAATAAACAGTCATTCATAAACAGGTTAAACTGATACTTTTATCTCTTTACCTCATACAATATGCCATAAATCTCACATCTCCGCATTCATTCTGTTTTGAACAGGACATTATCGAGATTCAGCGTGTAAACTTTACATAATGTTTTGATTCTGAATATCAACCAACAATACAGTGAATATCAGAGCTGTGAGCATAGAAATTATGATGGAAAACGTATACAATGGCATTTAATGAATGTTTTACTATTCCAGAGTGTATTATTAAACTATTCAAATGTGCATATCTGCAATCTACAGTGATTGTGTTTAGAGGTCTTTACTCCCTATGGAACAATATACAGCACTCACCAAAAACTAACACTTTGATGCAAAAGAAAGCTAAATTTAGCATACTAAAATGAGCAAAACTCTTCCCACACAGCTAGCAATCATGGGTCCGCACCCTGTCCTAAAATACAAAATAATAAGTGAATTTGAATTTAAATATGAGTTTTGTGGTATTTCACATCATTAGATCAGTTGTTGCCACATACAGCTAACAATAGATAGAAATAGCCTAGTTTTAGTTGGGCTACTTTTTCTGTAATAAAAGATATGATAAAATAGTATAGTAGGCTACTCAACTTTAAATTCAGCAACCGTCCTTTAAAGTGTCTAATTATGGACCCTTTTCACAAAATTGTCACTTAAAAGTATCGCGTTTAAAGGTATTGTAAATCCTCAAACGTTTTTTTACTTTTGTATTTTAAAAAATATGTACATTTATAACACTATTATTTACATGATATAGCCTACTTAACCTAGATAACACTAATGCGTGGTTGTTTGGGAGAACAAATAGGATAGAAAGCCTGATAGTTCTAAAATAAAACAGAGTAGAAACTTATTTATTTTTTTAAACGCATGATAAAATATTTTACCTGCTTATCTTTCCGCATGAGAACCCGCAGTTTTTTCAGTCCTTTCAGTTTAAACTAGACCGGTTTTCGCGACGTGTGATACAGCACTTCGGCAACGGTAAGCTTGCAGCTTTGCCAGCAGGGGTCACTCACACCCAATTACTGTAGTCCATTTCATTCTTAAGATTCTTCCAGCCTCCCAGATCCAGTCTGTATCCAGAGACTGAAGAACTGCCCTCTGTTCTTGCCGCTGTCACCTTTGCCTTGCTTAATGGGACGCTAAACTAATTGCACAGGCATTATTGAAAGAGAGCTAAACTGGGTGATGTCAATACTAAATCACCAATTGCTCCAGTATTGGTAATGGACGTCCAAAAGACGTCATAGAAACTTTCATTCTGGCTTGTCAGGGGATGTCATTTCAACGTCTGACAAAGACGATTTTTCAGTGGGATTATTGCATTATAGTCCTCTTGCATTATTGACAAACCATTTTCCTGACTCTGAAAAGCTGCGCTGACACAATCACTGTTTTATTATATTTTACTCACAGTTAATCATTTTTAATATATTTTCATAACTATAAAAATGTGATTAGGTTGTAAATCCTAGTTGAGGTAACATAAAACACATTGGGTAAACGGATACTTTTTAATTGACATAACTTGCTGTAGTCTTAATATTTGACTAAATAAAACATTTTAGTTGAATGGACTAGTTCACTAAAGATTGAGGCACCTAAAAAGTAACAATTAAGAAAATAAACCTTTACAAATATTACCGTTCACAATTACAACTTTAAAATAAGGTAGAAGTCAAAAAATAAATAGGTTAATAAAAAGAAACTGGGTGTTTGTTACAAAACGGATGGGACACAGATGGTAAGTTTAACAAATACAGTCTTTATTCAACAAGGAGTTCAAATCAGGACATGGAGAGAATCACAGGTGAATAGCAGAGTCTTTGGATAATAGCTGGAGTGATGCTGGATGGTAACTGTGGAATCCTTTACAGGTGGATCAGAGATGGAGACGCTGACACACAGACGACCACAACCACACACCACAGACGATGGAGATACACGGAGGGATTTCCTGGGGAGATGGAGCACACAGAGGATCTAGGAGAACAACAAGGAGAGGTAAGTACAACAGGTAAGTCAATAGTACTCGTAGAGATAGAATAGAATAGAATAGATTTTCTAGAACGAGCTCGGACAGTGAGTATAGAGTGGTGTGTGGCTTTGTGTGGTTCTTGATTTGAGTCGTGAGCTGGATCAGGTGGTGGTGACAGGTGATAGTAATCAATGCTTCTGATGAGTGTGAGCTTAGGTGACTGAGTGAAGGTGGAGCCTGGTGTGGATGTGACGGTGTTAGAGTATATAAAATACAACCTTTATTTACATAGCCCTTTATAAAACAGCAAATTATCAACGCTTTACAGAGTCAAACAGGAAAGTAGATTGTCAATAATGCAAGAGGACATTAACAAGTCATTTTTCCAGTTAAAGCAAAGTCGTTTTAAGACAAGTCATGTCACTCGGCGGCCATCTTTTAAACGGCTCTCGGGCATCCAAGTGCAGCTCCTATCTCTTTGAATGGGGAAATACCATCATATTCTCCAAAACTGATCACTAAGCTTCACCACTGACAACAACTGTGTAATAAATGTTGTGTCCTTTGCTCAAATAACGTTATAAAAAGCTTATTTCTCATGTTAGATCTGTCAGAAAACACAAAAAATATCATACAACATGCCAAAATGAGCTAAAATTCATTATAGTAACACAGCTTTTGACTTGTGAGCTTTTTTTTTTACAAAACAATTGATTTGTGAGAGGAATAGACGCAGTCGCTGTCTCCGTCTTCCATGTACGTCCTGTGCGCAGAGGCAGTTTGTGTGTGATTTCAAATAATGCCGCTACAAGAATCTTTACGTCAACATTGGTTGTGAAATGCCATTGGCTCTTGCATGTCTCATGACTGATTGCATCATGCTGTTGTGAAATACTATTGGCTTTTGTGTATCTCGTGACCGATTGCGTCATGCTATGGGGCGGGAGTATGTTTCCTGAATGAGATGACAGTTGATGACAGCCCCTCAATGCCCAATAGGGTCTGGCTGCAGACCTGCACTCTCAGTCACCCAAACTTCCTGTGCAGGTGTCGTCACCTGCACTCTCCGGTACCTACTACGTCACTTGCAATTGACACAAATAAACTGAAAAATAAGTTTCCAGTTCGAGTGGCCAAAGACGCTGTATTGAAGCTGGTTAATGGTAAAAGTGCTGGTTAAAGTACTTTAGTAGTATAACCAGACAGTTATTTTTGCTGCTTGTTTATCATAGTATTATAAAGTTGTACTTTATCGTTCAAGTAGGTTACAACTATGTAACATTAACAAAAAATTAAGCAGATGCAAATTTTTGTTTTTTATTGTAAGCATTTTAACTATTAACAATTTAATTATTGGATAATCTAACAGACAAGGAACATTCGAAGAGTTTGGTAGTGCTGTGTGTTGTTCCAGGGTTGTCATCATCTGAAGTCCTCTGTGGGGTTGGCATCATCTCTTCTTAAGTGTTCTGGATCCAGTTCTGGAGCTTGTTAATTCCTAGTTACCA
>JAUMHP010000082.1:6576463-6590947 GCA_032361065.1 Enteromius trimaculatus | reverse complement strand
GTTTTAAGATATTTTCATCTGAGACAGCTCCAACATGCAATTTAGTCTTAGACTAGCTTAAGCCCGGTCTGTGAAACTGCGAGAAAATCTACCAAAAATAAGCCTGGTTTATTCTCTAATCTTGGTTTATGGAACAGGCCCCAGGACTTCCAGCGTGTGCTTTTAACAGGTGAAGTATTACCGCACAACAATGAACCAGTCTCTGAAGTCTGCAAAACATCTTGGCCCGGTTTCACAAACAGGGCTTAGCTTAAGCCAGGACTAGGCATTAGTTAAATTAAGATATTTAAGAAATTTGTACAAAAATGTGCATTACAGGTGTGCATCTTAACATAAAACAATGACACTGACCTTTTTTAAGATATGTCAGCGCAAGATAATTTCATCTGAGACAGCTCAAACATGCAATTTAGTCTGAGACTAGCTTAAGCCTTGTCTGTGAAACTGGGGGCTTAACTATCAAATTACCAGAAACCCCCACTTAAATGTAAATAATTCCTGTACTTTACTAGAAAATCATACAACTTTTTTTCTCCATCTTAAACACAATGGTCTGTTGTTCCTTCCTCGTGTAAACCCGTTTATTAATCCAACATAGGCTTCAGTATTATGTTAATGATTATCATTCTGAAATGACGTGTTGTAGCTTAGTGGTTACAGATGTGGGCAGGTAAAGTTTCTACGTTTGGCTTGATGGCCAGAAACAAAAACACATATTCAGGTACATAATTAGATACCTTGAAACAAAGAGAAGTTCTGTCTAATCAAGATATCATTTTTACAAACCAACCAAATGAAAACAAGGCACACTCTGATTTATTATTAAATATTTATCTTTATTCAAGATAACACAGAAAGAGAAAATAGGACATTTAAAACATTTTTCTCCCCGTTTATTAAAATAATGAAAGCAATGTTCTTGTGTTTTGTTCATTGATATGAAATATTTAGAATTTTAAATGACACTACAAGCTGGAATTGATTTCATTTGCCCTTCTTGAATTTGCCTGGAGTGGCACTCGTCTTCTGCTTCTTTTTAGCAGATCCCTTTACTTCAGGCTCCTATACAACACACAAACAAAAAAAACAAAAAAAAACTTGAAACTACTTTTTCTTTAAAACAGATAAACTAATTAATGTTTAACAAAGAAAGACAAGCACAATTAAGATACATTAATCATGACTGTATGTACTTATGTACTATTTTAATATATAGTTATAAAACAGTTAGCTTTATTAATACTTCCTCCTACCTTGCGCTTAGAGGAAATTGATCCTGTTACAGTAAAGAATGTGTCCAGTCTACCCTGGGTGCTTCCCTGTCTGCTTTTCATAATTTTCTTACAGCCGTTACGGATACGATCCTCACTGAAAACACACAAATTTAACATCTGAAAACCATTCTGCTGCTTTGAGAACCACAAACACAAGAGAACAGCTTTCTTTGTATCCATTCCTTCTCTTTGTACCTGAACTGTTTCTCAGCACACATGAACTGAATCAGTCCATCCTCATCAGGTTCATTCCACTTCAGATCAACAGAGGGGCCATCAATGACCTCAGGCTCCAAGAAGAGACTCCGAGCCTCTTTATACAGCCAGTCCTCTGGAGCTGGGTGCTTCTGCAACACAAAACAAGAAAACATCACATTGTAAAGAGCATCTAAAAGAGAAGGTTGTGGTTAAAGACTGCAATAATTATTAAGGCACACAACTTTGTTTAGGTTGTTTTAGCAAAGATGCAAAATTGTAACTATACAAAATAAAGTAAAAAATATTAAGTGAAAATTTGTAATGAAACCAAATTATGACAGGAAACAATTTTATGGCCATAAAATTGTCAATACTCTTGCCAATATGTTTGAATATATTTTCTGACAATGCAATGCACTAATCGCCACTAGAGGGCACAATTATGCAAGAACATGATCTTGGATGCGATTGCAACATTTTGACAGCAAGTAAATGCCTTTAAACAATTTAAATAAACATACATTTGGGTCAATATTCTCAAAAATCTCTTTAATAGAGCCGTGCTGCTTAACGAGGTCGATGGCCCTCTTGGGTCCGATTCCTTTTATAGTGCCACAGTAGTCACAGCCCAGGAGGATACACAGGTCAATGAACTGAGGAAGTCAGTCAAACATAAACAGCAGTTAGAAAGAACGGATACATCTATAGTTTGGCAAATATTTGCATACAAAGATAAAACTGAAATAAAGCTAAGGGATTACCTGTTGATGTGTCAGACCCATTTCCTGTAGAATACGACTAAAATGAAATTCCTGGATGGGTAGCTTTCTAGGATGGAAAAGAAAACCCATCCAATTATTTCTGCAAGCCCTCAAATCTCTATGACTATAATATATAGAAATGTTTACATAAACAGATTATTTCATATGTAAAGCACATCCGTACATACTTTGCTTCACTAGCTGTTAGATGCCTCAACAGGACCGTTGTTCCAAATGTCAGACCATCCATATCTTCTGTTGCCGTGGCATAAACCTTCCCTGATTTCACCAGAGTAGCACAGCTCGCCTCAGCCTCACATGGAGCCTTTTCATTAAAAGGTACAGAATTTTCCTTATATGCATGATAAAAGCCAATTCTACAGTTTGCTGTCAGCGGCTGCGATTAATACCTCAATGTAAGGGACTCCCATTAGAGTAAGTAACCTCTTGCATTCATCATTGTGTTGTTTGGTAACCTTCACTAGCCGCTTACTGAACTTGTCAATGTTCTCCTGTTCACCTGGGAGAAATCTCAGAATTAGGATCCATGTTAAAGAATTAATGCATGCCCTTTTGAAAATGTCTATACCTGCTTCTTGTGCCTGAGCTAGAAGCTTTTCAGCCTCTGCTCGTCTTTCGCCTCTCTTCTCCAGCTGTAGGGGTTAAAAGAAAAATCTCTTAAAATAGATTGCAGATTATGTTTTTATAGAAAAAGACCATACTGTAAACATAAGTAAATGTAACTGCTGGGGAAAAAACAACTGTAAAAAGGACATTCCCATAAATTCCTGAATGACATCACATAGGATTACATTTATATCTAGTAAAAAAAAAAACTAGCTAATTGAAGACATGAATGCATTTTGGTTTTAGGTTGTGGGACAACTTTGATAAAAGGTTTTGATACACTTCAAAATTCAATATTCTTATTATTGTCATCTATGTTTTTTATGGACAGGCCACGCATGACAAAATCATTAATTAAAAGAAAGAGATTCCAGGTTTGGAACTAAAAAGCTGCATTTTATTTTTAACATCCACTTAAGTTGTGACTTAAAGAATTATGTTTTCAGGTCCAGGTCAACATTTGAGAATATTCCACTATGTGACTGTGTTTTTGTGACACAACCTCTCCTGACTTCAGCTGAGGTGGCTTGCCATCAAACACATAAACCGGCTTGATGCCGCTCTCCAGCATTCGGATGGTCCTGTAGAACATGCCCATGAGGTGGCTGGAGAGACACAGAAGTTGTGTGAATTTTTATGACCATGCAAATTTAATAAGGCATATTTCTAGAAATTAAAGTATGCATACAAGTCATGTTTCCATGATGCAGATTTGCACAAACAAAAATTCTACATACCTAGTAGTCTCTCCATCTTCATTCTGCAACACATTACCGTCCTGTCTAACCGCGATTAAAAATTGGTAGATGCACATGGACGCATCAATGGCAATTTTCCTGCCTGCATACATGTACAACACATAGACATAAGATGCAAGCACTCACATATGCTACATTTGCGTTTGACGGTTACAATCATCTAATGAATAACAGCGTGCCTCACCGAAGTAGTTTTTGATGTCTTGTTCCTTTATAGCTGAAGGCGCGTGATCTGCAATGAGCTTTGCAAGTCCATGAATTCCCATTGTGATCAAATACGTTATTGTCAGAATTCTGAAAAGATTAAAATCCATAGAAACTAAATTAGTAAATGTAAAAGTAAGGATTGGCCAACACAGTTAATAGTAAATAAAAAAACACAGAGAGTGGGTAAGTTAAGTTAGTAACTTGATAACGGTTCATAAATGAACAAATCAACATGTACCCAAAACATAGTTTAAAAACCCTCACGCTTGGGATAAAGCGGGTTAAACGCGCGCCGCATACCTGCACCAACGGCTTAAAAACTGTAAAACAAAAAAACTAAGCACACCTACCAATAAAACGGGTCTCAGCTCCTCGCTTCTCAGTCAGAGACAAAAACACAACCGCGCCAGAAATTGCCGTCAATTTCGCGCGGAATCTTGTTCAGACATAAATAGTCAAATTCCTGTGGCAGGCGATGGAATCGATTTCTCAAAATTGTCTAGTTATGCCTTCGCAATGAAGAACAACAGAACGTGCATCTGGGTCGATTAGTCAGGACTGGCAAGACATCAATGAGAGCGAAGAAACTTTCCGGTAACGCTTATTACCTCTTAAAATGCACGATAAATATTTTATTTAATCAAAATCAGACTTAAAACTGTAAATTAATAGACAAGTCAGAGCAGGGGCAGGTGTTGCGTGGTGGCCCCGCCCATCCCGGAAGATCCGAATAAGGGTGTTTTTATTTTTTAAGGTGACGTGGATTCGCTGTGCACCGCTGCTGATCTCGACCTTTCGGCTGTTTCATCGCCTGAAAGCAAAGATCGGATATCTTCTAACCCTAGCAATGTCCGGATATGTTATTAGACATACGGGAGTGCAGCTGACTGGATTTTGAAAAGAAAGAACAGATTCTCAGGAATCACAGGAAGCATCTGAAACAGGTCTGTTGCATTTCTCTGACGCGGAAGTATTTCAAGCATCTTAGCAGGCGAAGATGATTTATAGTGCATTAAATGAATGATTTGTTTCTCGTTTGTCTCTGTCTGAAAGATGCTAGCTATATGTGTTTATGTAACCTCTCTAAACTGATTTGAATTAAGCTGAAAGACGTTGTAAAGATTTGGCTTTTTCCATTAGAAGACTCAACAAAATCTGATTTCAGTAACTTAGCATTTTATTTTACAGTGTCCTTGTTACACGTATGTACTTTCTTTAGTAATATCTGATAATTATGCATAATTACAAGAAACTAAACCAAACACCAACATTATTGTATCTACATCTTGTTAATTTAGGTTACTTGTGCGGTAACAATTTAATATCGTAGTGTCCTTGTTACACGTTAAATGCACTAAATAGAATATTAAATAAACAAAAAAATTAGCATAATGCATAAAGCATATGTCCATATACTTTAAATCAAGATTCAAATCAATATATGAATTCTGAAGTTTTCAAATTATTCCTTTTACAAAAATAATTAATAGAACATCTTTATTTTAGATGCTGTGACTATTTGTGTTAATGGATAGTTCGTTCCGAAATTAAACATCATGATTGTGCTTTTCAATATAAATATAATATTAATACAAATAAAAATGTTTCTTTTCTATAAAGTCATTAAAATAGAATTTGTAGATGGAGTCTAGCATGTCAAACCACTTAAAGTAATTATGTAAATATTTTTGTTGTTTGCATAGTCGCTGACCCCTTTTACATCTTTGATTTACCCTGTGACAGGTGTTGTCATGACAGCAAGACTGGAATGTACAGGCCTGTGTGTCGCTGGTCGATCCACGAGGCTCTGTGTGCTGGTCCTGTGCTTGCTGCCTCACTTCGGCTGGGCAGTCAGTTACAAGCAAGGCGATTCGGTGATCCTTTATGTTAACAAAGTTGGTCCGTATCACAACCCCCAGGAAACCTATCACTACTACACCCTGCCAGTCTGTAGACCTAAAGAGGTGAGTGTGCACTGCTGTTATCTAGATCTTTTAGTGTGTTTGCTTTATTACCTTGTGTTGCAATACAAGTTGTTATGATTAACTATAAGATTGACATCTTTGCAGGTCCGTCATAAAGCCTTGAGTCTGGGAGAGGTGTTGGATGGAGACCGTATGGCTGAATCTCTTTACAACATCCACTTCAAGGAAAACATTGAGAGACAGACGCTATGCAAGCTCACTCTCTCCGAGAAAGAGGTAGCAATGCAGTCTTATTCGCAAAAATTTGTTGCTTCATCAAATGGGATGGAATTTGATTTTGCTCCTGTGTACATTGTAGTCCTTTGATTTGAGCAGTTGGAATGAAAAATGTATTTTATGACTGGGATTGACTATCCTGCTTCAGCTCTAATCAAACAGCAGAACCAGCTTGTCAAGGTTTTCAGGTTCATCTGAGAATGATAGTAAAGGGTGTGTTAAAGGGTTGGATGTAAACTTTGTAGGAAGCCAGATCTCCTCGGGCAGGATTTAGCACATTTTAAAGTAACGAAACAGGAAACGGCAAAGACTTGAATGTAGTTCTTTCTCATCAGTCAATCAATCACTTTTATTTATATAGCGCTTTTAACAATACAGGTTGTAGCAAAGCACTGAACATTATCAAAAAAGAAGAATAGAGTGATGGTAATGTATAATAAAGATGTTAAACTATTTATTTATCAAAAGCAGAGACGGTCTCTGTAATCAAAACAATGATAATCACTAGAAATCAGGTGTCCCCAACTAAGCAAGCCAGAGGCGACAGAGGCAAGGAACCAAAACCCCATCCATGAGAGAATGGGGGAAAATAACCTTGTGAGAACCCAGGCTTAGATGGGCCAGTTCTCCTCTGGCCGGACGCCCAGCACAGAATTTCCGATTTGATATTAAGCACATGTCAGATTGTGTAAAGGACTTATAGTGTGTGTTGTGTGCCTTTGGTTCCAGTTATCTGTCCATGGAGCTTATCTAGGTGTTCTTGTCTCCAATGAAGATCATGTCTTTGTGCTGGTACACCGTCTGATCTGGATACGGACTGAGGAACAGAATAAGAGCGAGACAGAGTAATATTCGCATAGATGCTATTATTTTTACGATGTAACGTCATTGTGTTTTAAGGGGATTGTTCCCGGTTCCGGCTGATCTAATTAATTCAGCCTAACAGTCAAAACGGATTTGATTGATAAATGTGTATCAGTGTGTTATGTGTAAGCCAGAGTAAAGAGATGTGTCTTTAATCTAGATTTAAACTGACAAAGTGTGCCCGCCTCCCGAACAGTATTAGGTAAACTGTTCCAAATGGTGTGCCAAATAGGAAAAAGATCTGCCGCCCACAGTTGAGTTTGATATTCTAGGTATTATTTCCTATTTTTACATTTTTGAAACTACAGGTGGATCAGTTGCGAGAGGCAATCGAGGAGCTGTATTACTTTGAGTTCGTCCTAGATGACATTCCCATCTGGGGTTTCGTAGGATACATGGAAGAGAGTGGATTCCTGCCTCACAGCCACAAGGTATTTTTCTGTTTCTGTCAGTTGCACAAAAAGTGCTTAGACACTTTGGCACAAATAGTATGGATGAATTTCATTTTACTTTAAGAGGAGAATATATCAAAACAAGTGATGTTTTACCAAACCATTGTTCGTTTTAAATATTTAGACATTTTTCGTAGACTAGTGTTAAAAAAGATTTGTTTTTCTTTTTGAATTATTACATTTATTCAGCAAGGGTGCAAAAAATTGCTCAGTAAATGTATTAAATGTAGTTAAATTCTACTTTTCCATGTAACAAGTTATAGTTTACTATATTATCCCAGCTGCATTCACATTTTTTTTTGTAACAGGTGGGGTTGTGGACACACTTGGACTTCAATATAGAGTACAACGGTGACTCTGTGATCTTCGCCAATGTGTCTGTGAAAGACGTGAAGCCGGAGCCATTGGAGGAAGGGGGGGGAGGGGCAGGCCATGGTGTCAGCAGCGGTGGTTTGACGGTCACGCACACCTACAGCGTGCACTGGTTTGACAGTAATTTGCCCCATTCACGCAGAGCGGAGCGCCTTCGAGACTATTCCTTCTTTCCTAAGACTCTGGAGATCCACTGGCTGTCCATCATCAACTCTCTAGTACTGGTGGTACTTCTGCTGGGCTTCGTCATCATCATCCTCATGAGGGTGCTGAAGAATGACTTCGCCAGGTGAGGGTGTATCTAACATCACATCTTTGGTAGTAAATTAGTTTCCAAAGCGGTTTCTTGAATACATGGGCGTTACGTATTTAGATGTAATTTTGCATGGCAGCCATAAACAGCCTGATAAGGAGCTTCACACCAAATGCAATAACTCTAAATTGTAATTCTTTGAAAATAGGGATGTCCACATCAAAGTTGTAAAGATAACGCATAGAGGACCGATAAAGTAGGAATCAATTTTTAAAACGGTTTTGTTCAGCTCTTGACAGATAACCAGGATCCGCTGGACTTGAGCATCTAAATGTTTGTGTGGGTGCAAATATAATTACTGTTATAGTTATTGTACTTTGCAAGAATGGTTATCTGACTCTTTTGGGGAAAAAAAAAAAAATATTTATTCTGATTTATGAATATTAATAAATGTAACCAATTATTGGATATTGTTGTCTTTTATCATATGCCTGCCAGAGTTTCAATTAAGAATCTGTTAATGGTGGAACTCATGTATTCTATTTGTTTATATTGTGAAGACAAATTGTGCTTAATTAAGCTAATTCATAGTGAGTTATTTAAATGTTACATGTATAATACACATTCAATTAGTAGCACATTAGATGCACGAGGGAGCTAATGTTGAAGCGCTTCTGTTGTTCCCTGAGCAACATGTGCACGCAAACAAGTTTCCAGGAGATTGTGACTTTTGTGTCTTTAGAAATATTATTATTATTTTAAATAACGTTACTGAATGAAGATGTTTACAGTGTTGTTTTTTCCGTGCGGGAAAAGCTGGAATTTTTAGCAGCCATTATACCAGTCACCAGTGTCATATGTCAAATGTATGTTATATAGTTACATTATTACAATGAAAAGTAGTCATTTCTTTTTGAAATATCTTACCAACTCAAAACTTTTGAATGGTTTTATAACTTTTATCGTTGCTTAATTTAATTTAATTTAATTTATTGTCATAGTAAGTTAGTCTTAGTCATAGTAATCATTTTTTTACAATGCATTATCCACATACTAGAAGAGAAAGGATCAGAAATCATTAATGAACTTAACTGATCACACTGTTGCGTGCGTGCGTGTGTGTGTGTGTACAGGTATAATGTGGAGGAAGATGGCAGCTGTGACGACCTGGATCAGGGGGATAACGGATGGAAAATCATCCACACGGATGTCTTTCGCTTCCCACCATATAAGAGCCTCCTATGTGCAGTACTAGGGGTCGGGGCACAGTTTCTGACTCTGGCCACAGGTATGACATCATAGAAATATTAAAAATAGAACACAAATTTCCACATGGGCACACTACTTGTGCTATATGAATATTTCAAAATTGCATTTTACAATTTTACTGACAAGAATGTTAAACTTAAATATTCTAATATACTACTATATATAATGATTGTATTGTAAACAAGCCTTCCATTGATGTATTGTTTGTTAGGATAGACCAATATTTGACTGAGATACAGCTATTTGAAAACCACGGGCCTGTTCCATGATGGTGGCTAAACAAACTCAGAGTTACAGGATTAGTTTTGGGTTGACAAATCCAAACCGATGCAATCAGACATTATTGGTACCATGATGAAGCTCATCGACTTTCTTTGTTAACCCAGGCTTGATCCTGAGTTAATGTAGCACGTGCACATGAAAGTGTGACATCAGCAATAAGCAGCCAATCACATGCTTTTAAATTTTCATTCGCTTCTTGTGAGAGAGTCAGATTCACTACCAAAGATTAAAAGAGCAATATGAGCAAGCAATATGAGGAATGTTAACACATTTACACAGCAAGGTGAAACAATCTTTTAATGAAAGAGGAAAACTTAAGGAGGGAAAAAAAACTTGCAAGTAAGCTGTATTATCTATGTTTATATTAATTTAAAAGCCTATTACAATTACAGTAATTCTAAAAATAATAATTTAAAAAATCGGATGATTTTATTTTTTAAACAATGTTTTACTATGCAGCGTCCTTTAATTTGGAGTAAGAGAAGCTGGGGGAGTGGCTTTATTGCATCAGACATGTGTCACTTTGCTGGAAGCTGACTGGTCAAATTTCGTTTTGAGCTCTCTAACCCAGAACATAACCTGCCCCGGAGCAGGGTAGCCGTGCAGAGCAAGTTACCATGGCAATTAACACCAATTTAATCCGAGTTTCTTTCATGGTACCTAAAACCCAGGATTGGTGCAACCTAATCCTAAACTTACCTGGCTAGCCAGCTAATCCGGCTTCATGGTACAGGCCCCTGGAAGCTAGGGGTGCGAGACAAATTGTCCAAATGAGGTTCTTAGCAACTCATTTTACTAATCAACAAACTAGGTTTTGATATATTTACGATAGGAAATTTACAGAATGTCTTCATGAAACATGACGTTGACTTCATATCCTAAATATATTTGGCATGAAAGAAAAATCTATAATTTCGACCCATACAGTTTATGGTTGGCTATTATTACAAATATAACTTTGCTGTTTTGTGGTCCAGGATCACAATTGTTAGATTTGGGTTTTTTTTCTCAGTATCTGTAGCAATGAAGTGTTTAAATATTTGAACTGAGAGGGAAAATGAGCTTAGTATTGGGATAGAAATTAGAAAAGAGTTGCAGATAGGAGGAACATGACCTTCAGCTAACATACTGACGTTCTGCATATCCTCTTTCCTGGTTTCTTTAGGAATCATTGTCATGGCATTGCTGGGGATGTTTAATGTCCATCGTCATGGTGCCATAAACTCGGCAGCGATTGTATTATACGCTCTGACCAGCTGTGTGTCAGGTTACTGTTCCTGCAGCTTCTACACACAGATTCAGGGCCAGCGCTGGGTCTGGAATATTATCCTCACCTCTGCGCTCTTCTCTGGTGAGACACAACACTCGTCTGCATCTGTTACTCACAGTGTAATGTGCTTCCTAATATGATATTTTGAATTACTGAATTATTTTCCTGTTAAGGTTAATCTCTTACCTGTACAGCATTCTAGTGTTTTATTCCAAATATAGCCTGTCGTAATTACAATGCTTTCATAAGGAGAAGGAACTGACATTTCGCCCACTCCCTGATGTGTTTAGCCCCTCTCTTTTTTACCTGGAGCGTGGTGAACTCCGTTCACTGGTGGAGTGGATCGACTCAGGCCCTGCCTGCCACCACCGTGCTTCTGCTGCTTGGTGCCTGGGTGCTGGTGGGATTCCCTCTCACCGTCATTGGTGGAATTGTTGGAAAGAACAGAGCAGGGAACTTCCAGGCCCCGTGTCGCACACGTAACATACCTCGCCAGATCCCTCAGCAGCCCTGGTATAAACACACAGCCGTGCACATGGCCATCGGAGGCTTTCTGCCTTTCAGGTAAGAGCTGTGAATCTCTGCAGGAAGTTTGGAATCCTTTGTTTAATGAATCGGTCCAAAAAAGGCTTTTATATATATATATATCTCATATAATAATAATAATAATAATAACATGAATTGTATATGAATTCTAAATGTCTTTTTTAAAGCATGCAAGTAAATATATATTTTAAATGTTTCTCATATATAATTATATTTCATATAAATAATACAGATTTCAACATTTTACATGAGATTTTTTTTTTCCACAAATTAAGTAAGAAACAATAATATAATATGTTGAAAAATGTGTGTATATTATATTATATTAATCCCTCACAACATGTCTCTATTGTATCCCGGTGTGTGTATATATATATATATATATATTTATTTATTTATTTATTTATGTATTTTTTTATATATATATAACAGAAATTCAGTCAAAAAAAATTTATTCAGACACAGTCAGTGTCTGAACAATTTTTGGTCACAATTTTCTTATAATTTTTACTGGTAATCCACTGTCTGAAGAATATTTGGCTATCATATGTGACAGGTTACTTAATTTTGCTAACCTTACTTACCCACTAGTAAAAAAATATATATTAAAAATCATATTTGATGACTGAATAATTTTTGGTTTGACTGTATTGCATTACTCACTCTCTCTCTTCCTTTCACATGTTTTGACTTTGCAGTGCCATCTCAGTAGAACTGTACTACATCTTTGCCACTGCATGGGGTCGTGAACACTACACACTCTACGGCATTCTGTTGTGCGTCTTTGCCATCCTGCTCTCGGTGGGCGCCTGCATCTCAGTGGCCCTCACCTACTTCCTGCTCTCAGGCGAGGACTACCGCTGGTGGTGGAGAAGTGTTCTTAGCACCGGCTCCACGGGCATCTTTATATTTGTTTACTCACTCTTCTACTACCACAATCGCTCCAACATGAGCGGCCTTGTACAGAGCGTCGAATTCTTCGGATATTCCTTGCTCACTGCGTTTGTTTTCTCGCTCATGCTGGGAACGGTCTCCTTCTGGGCTTCTCTGGCTTTTATTCGTTACATCTACCGTAGCCTTAAGATGGACTGAATTTATTTGCTCTCAAGTTTCCTCACATGAGGAAGACACTCATGGACCGGGTCCTCGTGGAGCCCTGCATGAGCAGGTTTTGTGTTGCTGAAGTATATTAAACTATCAAAACTGTTGATGCCAATCTTAAAAGGTATAGGGAGCAGCCAATGTGACTGACTAAAGACTAATTTAATATTTTATTTTGCTCACCAACACCCTGATACTTAATTCACCTAAATATATACATAGTTGCTAGATTATATGCACATTAAATACAGATGTATTTGAGTCCTTTCGGATCGTTTGTGCTGAATGGAATGGCTTTTCATACTTCAAATGTTGCTTACCAAGTATCCAGGACTTGAAGGTCCTGTTTTGGATTTTGTTTATGTAGTGAATATGCCTAAAATGATTAAATGTCAGTTTCAAAACAGAAGGAGAAAGTATCAGAGGCCTTCATACTTATCTATGTTTCATAAGACCATTGAGGAGGTGAAGCACTTATATGTACTGTAGGTGGGTTTACTTGATGATTACAGGTGGATGTTGGTTATATGGAAGGATATTACAATCTTTGAGGTGTCAGATGTGTCATATTGTTTTCCGAGGGGTGCAATATACATATTTTGACCAAAAGAGTAGCTTTGGAAGGAGGTTTTGACAGGAGCAAGCTGAAGAAATGAAGAATTGATTATGAAAGCAATACCATGCTCTAAAGTCAACATCAACTGTGATCTGTTGCAATGTAAATATACTGTTTTCAATAAAGTCACTTTTATTACGGTAAGAGAAATAAATGAGGGTGAAATTCAAAAACGTTGGTGTAGATTGAAAATGGCTGTGTAAATTGATTTCAAGCTCACTTTCAGAAATGTTTTGCACTTCTCACCTAACGTTCTTGCACACTGTTGTTAAAAAGCTTAATGTATTGAAAAGTATTTAAAAATTTTAAAAGTCTCTTTAACAAAGGCTCTATTTATTTGATCAAAAAAACAGTAGAAAGGAACAAGCGCTGGGGACAGCCTTGACCAATAAGCAACCCTTTAAGGTCTCAAAAAATCCCGGACCCCATCTTATTTTGACCAAACAAATTTGACAAATGCTCCAGTGCGTATTTGTGTTTGTGTGCTGGAGAAAATCAAAGCTTCACCCGGAGCAGTGGGCAGCCAATGCAGTTGGGGGTTTGGTCTTACCCTTAGTCTGGGTATTCATCTGCATTATCATATGTTGGCATCATCTTGGAAAAAAATGGGGGGTTGAAGTGTCCAACAGTTGTACCCTTCGAAATCCTTCATTCCGAAGGGCTCTTTGAAGTGGCCACTTTTTAGCGCTATTGTTTAGAAACGACCCTCAATATGGCGGCCATGGTTGTTTCCACCCACAAAGTGCCCTTAATTGAGATATATAAGCCATTTGGAATGCACTGTCAATGTCAAACAAAAATTGTAACACACACGTCCTAAAAAATGAAGCTAAAACATTTTAATTACCATCCAGTGGGGTCATACTGCAGTTTATACAAATTTAACATAATCCCCCCAAAAAATAAGCACATTACACTGCAAATACTTTCTATCCCAAAAACTTTTTCCATCATATGTAGTTCATATCTGTCTGTGTAGCACGTTAACGTTCGCTTTTCTAATAAGTTGCTTTAAGTTATTTGATACTATAAAAATGGAGCATGGGTGTTAATGTAGAATTATGACAATAGCCATACCTGGAACGTTTTAGCTTCACTTTTCTAGAGTGAAATGAAGAGAAGACACGTCGACACTGTCATTTATACACCCTCAAATAGTTCCAAACCTTTATGAATTTCTTAGTTCTGCCAAACAAAGATATTTCAATGAAAGTTTGGTGACCTATCACAGCCTGGTTACAAACTTTTCAAAATACACTGCTCAATAAAATAAATGGAACACTAAAATAACATCCTTGATCTGAATTGATGAAATATTACATTATGTGGTCCTGCTGCAGGGTTGTTGCCCTCCTACACATCTCCTGATGTACTGGCCTGTCTCCTGGTAGCACCTCCATGCTCTGGACACTACGCTGACAGACACAGCAAAC
>JAUMHP010000082.1:6561927-6572165 GCA_032361065.1 Enteromius trimaculatus | reverse complement strand
TATATATATATATTTAACATTTTGTACTTTAAAGTTTACAAAGCTTCTTATTTTGTCTAATTTAGTACATTGGTCAACAAGAAATGGTAGATGCACTGCTGCCATCATTTCATTCACACCTCTGTCCCATATAAACAAATTTGTGTTCTCCCAAAGTACTCAATGATCATCACATATTTTCACCTCATACAACAATATTTCCATTCTAATGCAGCTGGCAGGGTGGACTACAAACACACCTATTCGTGTGGTAATTTAAGGCAAACCTGTTTAAGGCATTCAAACAGTCCTGCCAGTAAATGCCCAGCAGTGATACATTCCATACCCCACAAACATTTTCAAAGTTGAAAGCTTTAGATTATCACACTTATCGGGTTCTAAAGCTTGTTCATACAAGGCTTTGTCTTGCATTTGTAGGATTAGGCATGCTAATCTAAAGAAATGACTATGAGTTTGCAATTCATCTGAAAGAAACTGTGGTAAACATTTAAAACAGACAACAGATTTGAGAGATATAGGATTAAAATACTGAAACAAATACCAAAATCAGGTGCATTATCCAAAAATCATGAGTTAAAAAAACTTGTTGGGCACAAATGTGTTTTTGTTTTGTTCCAACAGAAATAAATAAACTTCGAAAACGGTTAAAATATAAAAAGCAAACATTTAATTCTAATTGTAATTTTAGCTTCATTCCTTAAAATAGCAGGCTACATAAAAAAAGGTGTGAAAAATATATTTTAATTTGTTTTAGAATAATAATCTATCTATTTATCGTGGCTTTAATAAATTGAATCATTACATTATTGTTTTTTTTTAATTCACAAGCAGGTTAACTTGACTAATCTTTTTTTATTGTTTAACGCAAATAGAAGCATAGTTGTTCAGCTTGTTTTTCTAAAGTGTAGTTTTACTTTGCTTTAATTGGTGACAGATGTTTGTCATCTGCAGAGCATCTCTTTTTAATGGAGATTCAAATGCAAATAGCCCATTAGCAGTTAATATACTAGCAAGCATCTGCCTCAACATGATCCACTTCAAAACAAATAGAAACAAAATACGAACAACTTTAAAGACTTTACTCATACAGCACAAACAGTTTCATTAGATATATATCTTCTAAGTGTCTTCCCAGGCTTGTGCACGGTGACTCTCGACCTCCATAACCACAGCTGGCGCTGTTGTTATAGTAGCGCTCATATCTTCTTTCTCCATCACATGATTTTTTTTTATTGGGCTGTGGTCCCTTTAACATGCAACTCACGCGGCGTTTTCTCCTTCTATCCCGCGTGGTAACTTTAGGAAGTCCACACATAAGCTCTCGCGCATAAGAAGAATATTTCATTTCCCTTATGACAGTTTATATATGTTAGACCGACATCGATATATTTTCATGTAGTTTCATCTGATCCAAATCTGGTATAAATACTTTCAGTTGCTTGTCTTCAATTTTAGTCTTCTGGCCGACGTACGTTAGCGTTAGTTCATTTCATAATTTTGAATAAACAACGGTTTAACGGTGAAAACGATGTCAGAAGAGCTCGAGCGCATCCTGTCGAGGCTGACAGAGCCGGACAACGCTGTTATTCAGCAGGTAGATACTTGTGTGAAACTGTCATCATGATATATTTGACGCATTTAATTATTTATGCGAGTAAGATGACGTTTTCAGCTTTTCACTGTAATTAATAGTAATTGATATGTGACTTTTAATGTTCTAGTCAGTAACGTTATAGCATTATTCATGAACCATTCGTAGCGTTATTTTGAGTGATGAGTTGAGTGTTTGTTTTATTGTTTTGTCAATAACGTTAATTCTACGTCCATGTATGTAATGTCTCTTATCAGGCCACAGCTGAGCTGAAACAGGCTTTTAAAGATCCAGCTATCATCCCTGCTTTATGCGCAGTTATGACTGGATCCCAGAACCCACAAGTAAGGTTACTGACATGAATTTTAGCCTTTATGTTAGGTCCCATAGTGATATTTATTTAAAGCCTATAATTCTTGCTTCAGGTCCGTCAGTCGGCTGCAGTGATGCTGAGAATGAGAGTCAGAAAACACTGGAAGAAAATCAGTCCAGACCATAGAGAAAGGTTTGTTACGTTTGACTTAAAAAAAGCACAATTTAATCTACTTTTTTGCTGTACGTTTTCTAATAATGTTTTCAACTCCGCTCCCTCAGTCTGAAGGCAGTGGTGCTGCAGGCTCTACAGAATGAAACTGAGTAAGTCTGACTGTACATGTGGTACAGTGATAACGTAATAATAACATAAACCATGATGATCAGACTGAATAAAGATTATTTACATTTGCACTGTACTCTAAATATAGAATACAGTAACTATGGTAAAAAAAAAAAAAAGACATATGGTAACCCGTGGCATAGGGTATGCATTTTGCTTCATGTTTTAAGCATTTTTCTTTTATGCCATTTCTTAGACACTCAGTTCGCCACTCTCTCTCTCAGCTGAGCGCTGTCCTGGTGAAGCATGAGACCCCAGACCGCTGGCCTGCTCTTCTGGCCCTATTAAACCAGTCTACTAAAAGCAATAACCCACAGGATAGACAGGTAACCCTGGTTAACTTGTTTACGGAAATGTCTCAGCCACTACCATGTAATCACATCATTACCGTATTCATAAATCATGGTTATATAGTAATATTTCTATACTATACATACTGTCATACAAAAAAACCTATTTTTACTTTTATTATTTGAATTTTTTTTTTTTACATTTAGTTAGTGACCAAAAAGACTCTAATAATATTTATTAATAATTTATTTAATTCTAGTTAAATTTTATTTTAGTTGTAAATTCATTACTATTTATTATTTTAAAAATGAATAAATTTGTTGTAAAAAAAAAAAAATTATATATATATATATATATATATACTTTTACATAAATTATAATAAATGTTTAAGTATGGCATATTTTATTATGTTAATGTTTATAGCTATTTAGTATTATTATTAATAATATTGTTATTAGAAAAAATTATTAATTTAAAGAGTGAATAAATTTAAAGTGCAGAAAATAACTTTTAGTAAGTAAAAACTAATTTGCTGTCAAATGATTAATCATCCAAAATAAAAGTTTGTTTAAATAATGTGTGCGTGTACTGTATATTTATTATGCATTTATAAAGACAGACACCCTGCATAAATTTAGAAAATATTTACATGTGCTTGCAAATATATATTCATATAAATTAAAATCATATATGTATTATATCATATATAAATACTTGAGATATAAATATAACATATACATTAAATGTACATCTAAAATATATACATGCGTGCGTGTGTGTGTGTGTGTGTGTATATATATATATATATATACATACATACACACAGTAGACACACACGTATACAAAACCTTTTTTGGATGTGATTAATCGCAATAGACTGTTTGACAGAACCATTAATCACTGCGTGTTCTCACATATCTACTTTGAACTCCATTCAGGTGGGTCTTTTATTGCTTAGCAAAGTGGTTGGATCAAACCCAGAGCCCTTTAAGCCCCACTACAAGCAACTTCTCCAACTGTTCGGGACTGTTCTCCAGGATCTAAACAATCCCACAGCTCTCTACTACTGCATCCTCACTCTTACAGCCATCACGGCCTATACCGGCACAGAGGAGATGGTCTGTTCTGCTTCTTTTGACTGCTGTAATTGGCCCTTGGAAAAAAAAAATTCCACAGCCACCATGCTCAAATAGTTGTTTTTCTCTCTTTCAGAACCTCATGCGATCTCTGATCCCCAAACTACTCATTGCTCTTAAACACCTCATTCAGGCAGACCAGGTGAGGACACTTTGATACAGGCTTGCTGTGTTCATATGCTAATGCTCAGATCACTGTTTTCATTATGTTCCTCAATGATGTGCTAAGCACAGCGAGAGTTGCATCGCTTGATTGATCTATTTGCCTGTATGAGTCTTTATGACTTAAGTGGCTCAATGGCTTTGGCCATCTTTCCATCTCATAAGTTCTAATGTGTGGTTTTTGTTTTTTCAAGGATCAAGCCAGTGAGGCGATGGAAGTTTTTGATGAGCTGATGGAAAGTGAGGTGTCCATTGTTGTCCCTCACATTGCTGAGATTGTCCGTTTTTGCCTGGAGGTTTGTCTAAACATCTTAATAGTCATATTGTTGATTGAGTTATTGTGCAATAAGATATATTTTGCTGTTTCTAGATCAGTGCTGACGTCTCCCTTAGTGATTCTCTGCGTGTAAAGGCTCTGTCATGTATCGCTGTTCTCATCAGACTTAAAAACAAGGTATCAATTTTTTGCATTTTGCTTTTCCTTCAAAATCACAAAACTGTATTAATGAAATGTGCGTGTTAATATGTACATTTGATTAGGTAAATGATATGATTTCACCTTTTGTTTTATCTGCTTTCATGGTATTATTTATTTTTTTCCATTTTAAAAACCCATGTGTGCCTGTAAGAAATCACTATAATTCTCCAATTCAGTCTACCAAGTCTACAATTGTTTATTGATTTTAATTCTAAAATATATACATGCATGTGTGTGTACTTATATATGCATACATTAATTGTAAATAAAGTTTTGTAATTGTAATTTTTGTAAAATAAATTTTAAATTAATGTTTATTAACCATTTAAAATTAATATAACACATTTATTGTATTATGTCAATATATTACTTTTATATGTATTAATGCAATAGCTAAATTATTTTAATATAAACTCATTACTTCTCTCTACGAAGAGGTGCTTTTTTGAAAAAGTACTAAGTTTAAATCACTAAAAATAAAACTACTGAATATAAAAAAAGGTAATTAAAAGTTTTTATCTTGTTTTTTATTTTCTTGTCAGAATTGTAAGATATGAACTTGCAATAGGGAGAGATAAAGTCAGAATTTCGAGATTCTGGTTTTTTTTTGGTTTTTTTTCTTAATTATAATTGGACATTTATAACTATGTGGGGATCAGAGACTATGTGATTACTATACACAAGATGACTTAAATTATTACTACTATAAATAAACACTTGTCTTTTTGTATCTTCTAAAGGCTGTATTAAAGCAGAAACTCCTACAGCCCATCCTGCAGGTAGTGTTTCCAATCTTAAGTGCAGCGCCCCCTCCTGGAGAAGAGGACCCAGAGGATGAGGAAAACGACACTGATGATGACAGTGAGAATCCCAAACACTTTGCTGTTCAGGTTTGTCGCTTTGCGTGCTTTATTTCTTTTACTCGTTCTCCCTGTATTTAGCTCACCCTCTCTCAATCCAATAGGTCATCGACACCATGGCTCTTCATATGCCACCTGAAAAGCTCTTCAACCAGCTGGTCAGTAAGAAAAAACACACATTAAAATAGACTTAAACATTTCAGTGGCCCAGTGATATTTACATATCAAATTTTACGTATCTGTGTTTTTGGATATTGCAGTTGCCTTTGACTCAGGCTTGTTTGTCAAGTCAGAACCCATATGAGCGTAAGGGAGGTCTTATGTGTATGGCTGTGCTAGCCGAGGGCTGTGCAGATCACATCCGCACCAAGTAGGCTTTGCTCTACAATTTCCAAACACATGAACAAAATAGCCTGTACAATGCTTTATCTTTGTGTATGTGTGTTTTAGGATGTTGTCATCCATGCTTCAGACTGTGTGTCGTAGTCTGTCTGACAATAACCAGGTGGTGCGTAGTGCTGCGCTCTTTGCCCTCGGACAGTTTTCTGAACACCTACAGGTCAGACTGAAATGTCAAGATTTTTGATATATTTAATATTTTGTGCCTCTTATGATTAATTATTAGCTTAATTTGAGTTTAAAATGGGATGATTTGTCTCTTATAGCCAGATGTCAGTAAATTCCATGCTGAGCTGATGCCATTGTTGCATGGATACTTGTCAGCGGTGAATCAGACCAAAATCGGACACATGACAAAGGCCTTCTACGCCTTGGAGAATTTCTTAGAGAATTTAGGTTAGAATGCAGTTTATTAATTAATGTGTCAATTTTGTACCTTTTTTATTATAAACCCAATGCTTTATCAACATAATAGGATTTATGTATGCTTTTTATTAAGCATTTAATAATATTTATTTATTTTTATTTTTAACTACCGCTCTTTTTAACTTTTCGAGGGTTATTTTATAATTTTTTGTTGAATTACTGAAATAATTTTAATTAAAACAACTAACCTAAATAAAAACTATCTAGTTTTTCAAGTAAATATATATATATATATATAAATGAATAAAACAATAAGCAAACTATAAAACAGTTTTGTGTGTATATGATAAAATAAAATAACACCCACTCTTCTCTTCATTAGGTCCAGAAATTGAGCCCTATCTGCCCACTCTAATGGAAACCATGTTGTCAGCCCTCAGCAATGCAGAAAACCTTAAGCTCAAAGAGCTTGCTGTCAGTGCAATCGGAGCAATCGGTAACGTCCTCCTTTCATTAACACAGGATTTTGTAATGTTAGAATTATGCTCAGACTTACGAGTCTCTTTTTGTCAGCTAACGCAGCCAAGGAGATGCTAGTGCCTTACTTCCCTCCAATAATTGAGAGTCTGAAGGGATTCCTGACAGACACAAGAGAGGAGATGAGGACTCTGCAGACGCAGGCACTAGGTAAAAACAATGCTCTGACATCTTCCACTCATCATGAATATATGGAGGCATATACCCTAGTTAAATCTCATAACTTGTCTTTCTCTGTACTTCTATCGTAGACACACTTTCTGTGTTGGCCCGTACTGTTGGGAAGGAAGTGTTTAGTCCATTGGCAGCAGAGTGTGTGCAGTTGGGCTTGAACCTCACTGATGCAGTGGATGATCCAGACCTGCGGCGTTGCACGTATGACCTTTTATATATATATATATATATATATATATATACACATATGCAGAGATGATGTAAACCGGAAGACTAAATAGTTAGGAAAGTGTAATGGAAATATTGTAACATTTAATTTGTGGGCTGTATGAATTGGAAGATCTGTGTTTCAGTTAAGAGCACATGCATGTTTTATGGATCAACCTCTAAATTTTTTCTTTTATTCTATTTCCTCAAGTGTTTGTTTTTGATTTGTTTCATTTACTTATTTTATTTTTAATTTGCTTATTTATAGTTTATTTGTTTTTGTTAATTTGTTTGTTTTATTTTTATTTACTTTTTATTTGTTTAAGCATGATTTGAATTAAAATTTTGTCAGATTAGTATGCATGATGGACCACACAAAATTATTATTTATTTATGTTTTTACTTGCTTGCTTATAGCTATTTTTGATTTATTTATTTTAGTAGTATTTTAGTTTTAATGTAGCTTTTAAGTGTGATATGAGTTTAAAATATGATACCATTGCTGATAGAATGCGATCATTATTATTATTTTAATTTATTCGTTAATTAATTCATTTATTGCTGTATGCTGTAATATAATAATATGCTATTACATAACTTTATAACTGTTTATAACTAAATATAACTTTATTGAAAGCTTAATCAAATTTTGGTCTTTCCCTATTAAAATGTTACTTGCATACTGATGCATGAAGTTTTTAAATATTGAGGCTACATTTTAAGCATTTTGCATTCCGTTCTCATTCCAGGTATAGCTTATTCTCTGCTGTATCTGATGTGAGTCCTGACTCTCTGGCCTCTTACCTCACTCCTATCACCACGGTGATGCTGCTGGCACTCAGATCCACAGAGGGTGTGACGGTCAGTGAGGACTTTTTAATTTGATCATCTGTAAAATATCAAACATTGCTAATATTATAACATTCTTGTCTACTTCACAGGCTCATTTAGATGAAGATAAACAGTTTGTGCTCCTAGATGATGATGATGCTGATGATGATGGTGAAGAGGGCGATGCTGATTTGGAACAAGAGTCTGAGGCTGAGGTTGATGATAGAGATGTTGCAGGGTATGTCTCGCTCTCTTTCATCCTGTTTCTTTCATTTTCTCATGTAAGAGCACTAATAAGGATTCTGTCCGTTCTCTCAGATTTAGTGTGGAAAATGCTTACATAGATGAGAAAGAAGATGCTTGTGATGCTTTGGGTGAAATCGCCTTCAACACAGGGTAATGAGGCATGTTTTATATATTGCACAGATGTTCGTGTATTAGAGGCTTTTGTTAGATATAGATACGCTACTGTGCAAAAGTCTGGAGTCTGATTTTTTAAATGTTTTTTTAATGGTTTTTTTTTTTTTTTTTTTTTTTTTTTTAAATAAATTAATACTGTTAACAAGCAAGGATAAATTATAGAGTTATTTGAAATCTTGCAGACCCTAAACTTTTTGACGAGTGATGTAATGCTCAGTCAAAGACAGCATTCACAACAAACTACAGTATTTGAGAATATAATGTGGGCTCAATTTTAACTTTTTAATTTGAACCTTTTTGGCAAAACACACAGTCTTTAAAATCTAGCTGATTTTTGTCTAATTTATCTGTCTCTCAGAGTGGCATTCCAGCCTTTCCTGGAGTCCAGTTTCCAGCAGGTGTATGAGCTGCGTGATGTGAGTGACTGGTTCTGTCTGTGGTTTTGTGTGTGATTGTGCGTAATGCTGATGTTTTACTGACGATTGTGTTCTTTTGTGAATGGGCATCCATTAGTTCCCACATGAGGATGTGAGGAGAGCTGTCTTTGGTGCGATGGGCCAGTTTTGCAGATCTCAGCACAAAGTGTGGAAGGAAAACCCAACAGAGGCTAACCACCAGGGTACATTCACTCTAACTGTACACAATAGGTCAGGGTGGTATGACAGCATAGCGTTTGATAGTAGCAATGTGTCAGCTATTAGAGAATCTGCTGTGCTGTTCATCCCTCAGTGCAGTCACTGTTGCATATGCAGGTTGTCAGTATTAACACCTCAGTTGATTATAACCGTCAAATTTCAGGATTCTTTTTATAGGTCCTTTTCAGTTCTTATAAACAATCAGTAGTTTTGATTAGAAATTAAGGATCAATGAATCGAATAGGTGTTAATGTTAATTCCACAAAAAAGTTTAAGACCTTTAAGTCTGATACATGGGGCAACTTTTTGAGCAATGTTGCCATCAAAGGGCAACACAGGGCCCACAATCTCTTTAATATTTCATGACTATTTAAAGAAATATGAGTACTGGTATTTTCATATTGAGGTGTTTTTTTTTTGTTTTTTTAATGAATTTGCTTTATGTTGTGTTTGGATACATTTATGTCGTCTATTAGAATTACTTTTTATTATTGACAAGTAATGTATAGGAAAACAAATACAGATTACCATTTCTCCATTGAAAAATCTATTTTTTCAAATATTTCAGATATATTTAACGTTTATCATTGGAATGAAATAAATCAATGTTTAATGTGTCAATCTAATTCCAAAAAAGTGATGTATTCGCCTGATTATTTGCATAACCATGTAGTTTAATTTATGAAACATTTAGCAGTTGAATTTAATAGCTATTTTGTGATAAATATACTGTTATCATTACAAGGCTTTGCTCAAAATACCCACCTCTATTACATATCTACATCACTGTGATTTTTCATTTGCACTCTTTTATATTCCCTTCACACTCTCTGCTTTTTTTTTTATCTATTCGGTCGCATTATTAATGTCTCCCAGAAAGAATTCAGATGAGCTTCATTTGACAAAAAGATTAACTTTTAACTGTGTCTTCATTGATGCAGAGTGCCCCACAGCCCTGTCAGTCATTCATTCATTCTCACTCCCTGTCGTTTCCTTTCCACCCACTTCTTTAGTTAAATGAGGTGCAATCAGTGTGAAGGTTGAAGGACTTGTGTTTTTTAATTACCCTGAATTCTTTGATCAACTCTTGCACATATCTTTATATCTCTCCAGCTCTGCATAAGCTGTTGCAGGTGGTTTTGCCTTGTTTTCTGGAGGCAGTGAGACAGGACAGAGAGAGACAGGTGGTGATGGCCATACTGGAGTCCATGAATGCTGTCATCAAATCCTGCCAGGGGGAGGCACTGCAGGCTCCAGGGATACTGGCCGAAATAAGTAACACCATCAAAGATGTACTGAAGAAAAAGGTCAGGGTTTAATTAATTAGTATCAAGCCCTAAAATTAACCAAATAAAACATAATATAAGTTGTAAATTCCTTGTGAAGGGTTTTGACTGAACCAGCTGAGATTACTTTTTAATAAATGCTATTAAATAAATAGAAATCATTTAATGTTTTGAGAAAAATAATAAGGGGGCGTAAAAGTGTGTAGTAA
>JAUMHP010000082.1:6545198-6561827 GCA_032361065.1 Enteromius trimaculatus | reverse complement strand
TATATATATAAATAAATAAATAAATAAATAAAATAATTCATTCAAAAATGAATATTCTGTCATTTAATAGGTTTTTACAAACCTACAGTTTTATGTAAAAGTTTGGGCACCCGTTGCAGAATCTATGAAAAGTGTTTACAAAATAAAATTATACAAAATGCTTGTAATTTTGTTTAGTATGTCCTGAGTAAGATATTTACACAAAAGATGTTTACATATAGTCCACAAGACAAAACTAAATAGGAAAGATTATTAAAATAACCCTTGGTTCTTAAGACTGTGTGTGGTTACCTGGATGATCTACGACTGTTTTTTTTTTTTGGATGGTGGTTTAGTCTCTTGTTTGTTCTGAACAGTTTAACTGGGCACTTTTAACTGGAACTTTTCTTCAGAAAAAATCCACCAGGTCCAACAGATTCTTCAGTTTTCCAGCATCTTTTGCATATTTGAACCCTTTTCGAATGGCGACTGTATGATTTTGAGATCCATCTTTTCGTGCTGAGGACAGTTTAGGTACTCAAACACAACTATTAAAAAAAGGTTCAAACCTTTTTAAATTTGAAGATCTATGTAAATTGTACTTAATTTGTCTTCTGGAAACATCTTCTGTTGCTTCCAAAAAAACAGTACTATATGGGAAAATTTTAATATGGGAAATTCATTTCGGCGTGAAAAGATGGATCACAAAGTCATACAGTCACTGTTGGAAAGGGTTCAAATATGCAAAAGATGCTGGAAAACAGAAGCGTCTGCAGGTCCTGGTGGATTTTTCTAAAGAACAGTGCTCCGTTAAATTGCCACAAAATAAAAAAGCGATATTTCATCCAGGTAACCGCACACAGTATTATTACACATTCTTTTGAGGGGGGTTATTCTAATAATTTTTGTGGACTATATGTAAACATCTTTTGTGTTAAATATCTTCCTCAGGACATACTAAACAAACAAAAACACTGGCATTTTGTATAATCTCTTTTGTTTTGTTAACATTTTTCACAGATTCTGCAAAAATCTTATTTTTAAAATTCTGTTCAACATAATAGAAGGTAGTTTTTTTTCCTTCCTTACAATAGATGTCAGTAGGGTCCATCAATTGTTTGGTTACCCATATTCATCAAAATGTCATCTTGTGTGTTTAACAGAAGACAAACTGATGATGACAGAGTTTTCATTTATGGATGAACTCTCTTTAAAACTGCATACAATTATCCTTTAAAAATCCTATTAAGCCAAGCACAAGGCTTATACTGTGTCAAGAAAATTGGTATTAAATAATCAAATGCATTCAGGCAGCAGCTTATTCTCACTTCTCCAAGGTGTTACGTAAGTCTGCAGTCATAAGGGGGTGGATGGATGTTTCTTATGCTTGTGATCTTATTTACTCTCTCTGTCTCGCTCAGACCGTGTGTCAGGATGTAGGTGGGGATGAAGGAGACGATGACGAGCAGCAGGTGTTTAAGATGATTTCACAGTTTTTATGATTTAGTCACAGTTCGCTGTCAGCAATGACACAATTAACCTAAAAAGACTGTGACCGATTGGAATAACGGAGCGTTTGTGTCTCAGGCGGAGTATGATGCCATGCTGCAGGAGTTTGCCGGGGAAGGGATTCCTGTTTTAGCCTCGGCTGTACCAGCTGAAACTTTCTACCCTCACCTCAATGACTTGCTGCCCCTCATCATGAGCAAAGCTGTGAGTCTCTCATTCACTGATGACTGATGAAGGATGTGCTTTAACAAACCCTAATCAGATCAAGAGAATAATGAATAACACATTTTTCACACCGCTTTCATATTAGAAGTGGTTTATAACCTAAAAAGAAAAACACACACAGTCATGCTTTAATGCTAAATGAAAACTATTTAAAACTAAATGAAAAGTTGCAAAAACATTTTAAACCATTACCTGTTTTAATATATTTTTGAAATTTTAATATATATTAAAATTATTTTTGTGATGGCAAAGCTGAATTATCAGCCGTCTAGCGTTCGTTGTCACATGCATGGTTCATTCTTCAAAAATCATTTTAATATTTTAGGCTAGCTGTTGCTCAAGAAACATTTATTATAATCAATGTTGAAAGCTGCTTTGATGCTTAATATTTTTGTAGATTCTTTTTTTCAAAAGAACAGCGTTCAATTTGACAGAATATTTAATAACATTATCAATGTCCAAAGTTAAAAGCATCCTTGCTGAATAAAATTTATGATTTCTTAAAAAAAAAAAAACTTGCTCAGCCCAAAGTTTTTAAGTCTTCAATGGCAAGTTTTAATAAATTAAATCTGTTATCATTGTTGCCTTGTATTTCATGTGCATTTCAAGTATTTCCATTGGTTACTCTCCACTGTTTTGTAGAAACCCTCATGCACCGAGGCAGACCGCTCTTTCTCCATTGGTACGATTGGAGAAACCCTGCACTCATTGGTGGGTGTGGCTGGAGGCAGGGCGGTTGCTGGCCGGCTGTCAAACCGGCTGCTGCCAGTGCTTGTGGCCGGAGTGAAGGACAGTGATGCAGAGGTTCGCAATAACAGTGTGTTTGCACTGGGAGCTCTAGCACAGGCTGCTGGACCCATCGTTGCCTCGTATCCTTTATAGATTCCTATGTGTCTGTGAACCTGTTCTCTCATCTCCTTTACCCTGTGAACCTTAACCCCTGTGCTTCAGTGATTACCCAATGATGCTCTCCCTTTTCTCCAACCTACTTTCTAAAGAATCTGACCTAAGAGTGATTGACAACCTCTGTGCTGCCCTGTGCAGGATGATCTTGAGCCATGTCGAGGGGGTCCCACTTGAGCAGGTTACTTATATCTTCATCTTTTAAGGGGAAAAAAATATTATGCTGGAAATGTACCCGCTCCAGCCATCTAAGATGTATAATAAAATGTTTTTATCAGCTATTTGAACCCTCATTCTGACGGCACCCATTCACTGCTGAGGATCCTTTGGTGAACGTGATGTAATGAAGAAACAATAATTCTTAAACGACCTAAGAGAGATTACATGTTCAGCAAATTTTAATTTTTCATCATTTTTGCAGTCATCGCTTGGATGTTAAAGCACGTACTTGTGTAAGAGCACGTCATGCAAATTTTGCTCTTAAGTTGAAATTTTTAAACTTACCTGGAAGACTGAGGTGAGATTGAGGTGAATTTCTTGTCATTCTCATCACAAAATCACCTCTGTTTGTACCTTTTCACTGGCTTAGTATGCGATCTACTCGCGCGAATACTTACATTTGCATTTGTGGTGTGAACACACCATTACAGTATTTAATTAGTTTTTAATATTATATACAACTTAATATTATAGAGCAGTTCTGTAGAATTTAATATCTACACTATTTAATGTACTCTGTATTTATTAACAATGATTAATGTCAAAAGTATATCAGATCATGATGCCCCCCTTTTTTTTTCTCTCTCTCTCTTTCTTTCAGGTTTTTCCTGCTCTCGTGGCTTGTCTCCCTCTGAAGGAGGATATGGAGGAGAACAAAACCATCTACAGCTGCCTGACCTTCCTCTACTCGAACAACCCTGTGCTGGTAAAAGCTAATTTTCACTCCCAGCATGCTCCGCTCACAGCGCCTTATTGAATTGAGTCCTGTCAATGGACTGACTGTGTTTTATTTCTCACTGCAGGTTGTTAGTCATCTCAAGCCAATAATATCCGCTGCTGCTCATCTGTTGGGCACGAAACAGGTTGATAATGGTAAGAAAGTGTTTATTGTATTGGAATATTTTTATTTTATGTTACGACTGACATAAATTTATACACATTTGTTCTGTTTAGAAACCCAAAACACCCTGCTTGTGCTGCTCAGAGGTCTAGCTCAGCATCACACCAAGGAATTTGAGAGTGCGGTAATGTCACTTCCAGATGAACAGAGGAACAAAATGACTGCGGCTGTCACTCAATCATAACACCCACCCTTTATCCCAAGTATTCCTTTCACAAGGCCTTCCACTCTTGTGAAAGCCAGCCAAATTGAAAATATATTTTTTATTATATTAGAAATGGGATTATTCAGTTAGCCGAGTATGCTCTCACTGGCGTACTCGGCTTTCTGTATTGCAGCAGAGACGTTGACTTTATTTCCTTAATTTATTCAATTACGCTTCTTGTCACTTTTACTTCGTTTTAGTGAGTTGTCTTTTCTCATTTATTTTTCTGTATGTCTCAATGAATCTTTTGCCATCCCATCTGTATCAAATATTTCATGAAATTCTGGCTTGATATTTGAGTGTGAAGCTTTGAATTGTTCTTGCAGTGAACGAAATATATTTCTATGAATTGTTCATCGTCGTTGCTGTATTTCTGATGAGTGTTCTCTCAAAAGCCATAAAAATGCTTAACTTATCCAGAATTAGTTCCAGAATTATCCACAGTGTTTCTGAAAAAGCACATTTTTATTATTATAGAAAAGTGCAGATTATAAGTACAGGGTTTATTCTTTTAACTGTTCATTGTATCAGTAATGCATCTTTTTATGCATTAGCAAATTAAACCATGAAAAATGAACAACGTTCAGAGGTTTGGGGTCAGTAATATTTTTAAGGTTTAAAGGCATTCATTTGATCAAGGAAAAAAATAAAAATAATATAGATAGATGTATAATATTAAAACTGTAATGTAATATAATATTTTATATATATATAGATAGATAGATAGATAGAAATTCAAATGTAAATTACTCCAGTCTTCAGTGTCATATGATCTATTGTCTATCTATTTAACCCCAACTATTGAATGTTAAAGTAATATAGATTTATTTCTTATAGATAATTTTTTTGTGTAGGTAAAGCTGTCCCTGATTAAATTTATGAATATTCTAAAATACAAAAAACAGCAAGAGATTAAAACCACTTTTTGCAGAGCATTACCCACAAAACTTTAGTTATACTTTCACATAAAATAAGCAAAATGTTTTCTTCAATTACAGCATGGCACACTGAATTTAGACTGTTGTGCACCAGTTTGAAATGGCCAAAACCTGAAAGTGTCTTCGTCTCATCTGAGGTGTTAGATTGCTTCAGCCTAGCTGTCAAACATCTAGCGCTCACTCCTTGCGTGGCAACTCTCGTTTTTCTTCTGTCTTCTGCCAATTTGACTTGGACTCTGCCACTGTGTCCAAAGCCAGAGTCATTTCCACCGGCTGGAGTTCATTTTCAGCTGTGGGGGAGGGAGGGAAACACAAGAATGTTCTTTGCCATGTTTAGATAATAGGAAATGTTTTTGCATGACAAATTCTGCACAAACCCAGAAGACTTCGATGTTGGAAAAGCGGTATGTTGAGGGAGAGAGCGATCATCAAACGCACAGGAGAGAGTGCTGAGCGTGCGAATACCAAACACACTTACTCAGCAGCCGTGAGCGTTATGTTAGCTCACCTCACTGATCTGCAGATGTCATCTGTTAGCTAACTGTCAGGAATGGAGTGTTATATTACGGCGAGCCCTGGCACTGCAGCCTAATGCGAACTGACAGACTGAACAAAATGCTGATAATATTGCTTTAGCTGGACTGTAGTAATAGCAGCTGTAATTAAGTGTAGGGATGAACATCAGCTTACTGTGAAATACGTTTGGTTGTATTTAATTGGGTCTTTGTTTACTCCTTCTTGGTTATTCATTGTATATTTTGCAGATTTAATGTGTGCTCAAAGATTTTCTAAATTAAACTGTTACCAACGTGCCAGAACAAATCAATCTGAGCAGCCAAAAGCCGCTGCAGAAACTATCTTCATCAAAAGTTTTCTACTGTAAAATCCAGCAGACATATTTTATTGGGCTGCATATGCAAAACTTTACTGCAGTGTTAATTTAGCATTACTTATATACTATTTACGTAATTATTATTCGTTTTAAGCTTCTTTTTTTATTATTATTATTTTTAGAATTTCAGTTCTCTTCTTTTTTTTTTTGTATATTTATGCTTTAGTACTTAATTTTGAAAATTTTAAATTGAGTAGTTTTAATTTTAATTAACCGTATTAAGTTTATCTAAACTACATTTAGATTAGAAATTTAGAAAAGGTAGTTTGAATAATCATAATAATAAAAAAAATAACACTTGTGCTTTCAAACAATTAATCGTGATTGACCGCATGCAAGCAATTTTGTTTACACGTGTGTATACTTTGTATATTTATGTGTATATATAAATACAAACACAATGTATATATTTAAGAAAAATGCTGTTATATAATATAAGAATATAAATGTAAATATTTTCTAAATATATACTGTGTGTGTGTCTGTATTTCTATACACATAATAAATAAACACAGTACATCTACATATTAAACAAAAACTTTCATTTTAGATTAATCAATCTTTTTTATTTTATTATCCAGGTTTAAAACAAGCTGTGTAAACACAGACAATAATTTAGGCTCCTTTCTCAATTTAATATAAATTGTATAATAAATAAACATGGCATTTCATAAGGTTTAAAAGCAGAAATGTGCAGCTCATATTTTTGTTAAAACATTAAATCTTCCATACAAAAGGTCTGTAAATAGTACCTTTATTTTACTAATCTAATTTGAACAAATATAATGTCACGATTAATTGTAAATGTGTTTCAAAACACATTTATATGTATATAGATTTATGTTTTTGTTGTTTTTAGTAGTTTTTAAAGATTGAGTTTAAAGGTTTTATTTAAAATATTTTATTTTCTATTAACTTTTATTTTAGTTCCAATTATTAATTTCAGTTAACTTTTATTGTTTAGTTCAATTTTATATTGTATTTGTTTATTTTTAATTAGCTATAACAAACCTGCTTCGTCTTAGCTTTTTATTGATTTCTATTCGTTTATTAGCATTTAAATAAACAAAATGATAAAGCCGAATATTGTTTGCCAGTTAAATATTATCATTTTAGCTTTTCTATGTCCCCACCTGGGTGTGTGTGTCTCCACGGGATGATGTCCACCCCGCTTTTGCAGAAGGAGCGATCGGTGTGGGACTCGGTGCTGTAGAGGACCTCCTGACACTGACGCTCTCCAGGGTGCTGCGCTTTCACACGCACCTCCAGAACGGTCACCTCCTTCTCCTTCAGCTTCCCAGACTTCCCCTTCACCCGGGTACGCTTGGTATCCACCCACACCACCCGCTCCTTCACTGCTGATCTGGGTGCACATGGACATATCAAGACAATAAAGGAATATACACACAAAATGCATCTGTAAGTCTGAACTCACTCTTCGATGCCCAGGTCAGCGAGCGTGGTGTTCAAGAAGGGAAACGCCTGGTCAGGGTTAAGAACTTCAATAGGTAGGTGCACACACATGGGAACCGTCCAGTCCAGCTCGGCTCGCGCCATTTTGTCATTGGTTGGGGAGTTTAAGGGGCCGTCACCATTCACCCGTTTCTCCTGGAGCTTGGCCCCACACTGGACTTCTGGATCTTTGTCCTGGCCTGCCAGCTTGACACTATTGTCTTTAACTGGCAGATGCTCCTCTTTGTTTTCTTTTCTGTCGTCTATAATCATTGAGTTGATTCCTTTGATTCCTCCCTGGTTGAAATGGTAACCCTGATCCAGTTAAACCAGATGTAGGCAGAAGTCTTCCCAGGTTCTTCTCTCTGTTCTGTTGGATTGAGGTGGTGTGAGACACTGGGGAGCGTTCAGAAGTCCTGTGGAGATTTAAATGTTCTGTGTGTAATGTGGCGCTGACGTGTGAGGTTTATTAGTCTGTCAGAGGCTGACGAATTACAGTATGGACTGCAGTGTTGTTTATATTATTAAATCATCTTTTCCCTCTCCAATGTTGGTGCGCGCCACATAAGTTTAGTCTGTGAACCAGCTAACTAGCTCTGTGAGGCTTGCTTAATGCCTCTTTCCCTTCGTGAAATGTTGCACCAATTTAGCAAAAAAAACCATGACTGGCGTACATATACAGTTACAGTTAATACATATCTGCTATGTACATAAAAAGCAGTAGTATGTAACTAATTTAATTTTGCAACTAAACTAAAATAAGTGTGAGGTTTCCTTCCATGAAATTTGCACTAAATAGTTATGATGACATTAATAATATTATCTAACTAATACATTGGGGCTTCACTTTGGTCTGCACTTTGCAAACCAACTACATTTGGGCTTTCCCTTTATGATCATATATATATATATAGTGCTTTTAACTATTAATCGCATGCAAAATAAAGTTTGCATAATGTAATATATACATTTTATTTATTTATATATATATACGCACACACACATAATAAATGTACACATTACACACACATATTATGTAAAGAAAAACTGTTGACATTATTGATGTTATCTAACACATGGGGTCACACATTTGTATTTGTACATGATAATAAGAAATTATGTTGATTTTAATTATATTAACTAGACTAAAACATAGGAGCCTCACTTTATTAACATCTGCACAAATCAAACGACTAAATTTGTGAGGTTTCCCTTCATGAAATTATCCACCAAATATTAATAACTTTATTATTTTAACAACATTGATAGATAGACAAGACAGATAACCAATCAGTCAACCTAAAACGAACTACCCAGCCAAACTACCCCAGCATTAAGTTTTGCACCAAATATTTGAAATGAACTAAACTAAATGTCACAGATATTTCTATGTAAAGATACCAATGTTCTTACAATTTTTTTGACACCAAACAGGTAAGTGCTGGAGTTATGAAAAGTATTGGCTCTTTAAATACATTTTTTCAGCTTGCTAGTTTACTCTCTCTGGAAGAGATTTAACTCAAGTAACCCAACTTTCTAAGCAGGTTATGTTTTTCCTGTCTGACAGGTGATTACTTGAAATGAGCGATTTACTATGTGCTTACAGTAAAGTGCCACATTTGAACGCCTTCAGAAAACATGTCACCTCATAACTCTGCATGTTCATGGTCGTGTGGTACGAGTCTCAGTGTGGCCTCTGAACCTCTGTCCTCTTTTTCCAGTAATACAAGCTGTTCAGGATACGCAACATTCCAGTACGCTGTGCTCACAAGGGTTACAATAGTAAATATTGCCCTAAATATACATTTTGTGCTTTTGCTGATTATTACTAATGTACATTCTGATTATGTGCACAATTGTGAAATGTAAATGTTCATATCAATACGTAGCCACATACAATATTTGTATGCAACATCTTATCGGGATTCCCTTGACCACGAGAAAGCCAGATATTAAACAATTTCTCACAGATCATCTGAAATTCCCAGCATCTGTGCTATGGGCTGGGATGGTGGTTGTCTGAGGTCGGTGTGAAGCTGTTGTTGATAGTTCATAGTTTTACCATGACTCCTCATCTGTATGCTAGCTATTGCTTAACCATATATGTCTGTTTTGCCTAAGTCACTCCTCACATTTTGTAATCAGTGCAGCAGAAATGTTGGCATGGGTTTTACTGCATTCAGCGGACTGCTCTGGTCCTCTGTTGTTGTTGCCGGCTGGTGTTACATTTGTGATATCTGCTTCACGGCTCTAGTTTAACAGCGTGAGGTAAGTCAGGCATGAGATCATGACCTGTGTGAGACCACTGTCAACAAAGCACAACAAAGGAATTACTGCTGGCCAAGTTAATTGGTACAGAGGTCCTACACTGCCCCCTATGGACTAAAACCGATAGGGGTAATTGAATTTTTCTTCTCTTACAGGTGAACTCATTTAAAGTGCACCTATTATAGATTTTTGAGTTTATAACACCTCAGAGTGAATGAAAACATCCAGCAAAGTTTTAAATCTGAAAGTGCATGTGGATAGTGTTGACTCTGAATCATTGAAGCAAGTCCCAAGCATGTTGCCCGCCCACTTGTGATTTTCCCCTTGGTCTGAATGGAAACGCAAATTCATTCTTTGCCACTAGGTTCCGCTGTAGAAGCTGTAAAAGCATCACTGCTTTAAAGAAATCGTTAAAACACTGGAAGGACTTGGGAAAAAGAATCGTTTGGGAGTTGAGCAAATAAAGTAAAAAAATAAATGTATATTGTAAGAAAATGTTTTTTTCATCTTGCATGCATGTTAATCCGTTGTTTGGGACGCACAAAACCAAAATATGAACCTTATAAACCATAATAGGGACAAGATCTGCCTCCATCCATCCAATCAGCAACTAACTAAAGTCTTTACTTTTATTACACTTTAACTTTAAGAATTTATCTTTACCTCAGATATGGTGAAGTTGTTTAATAATGCACACATGTGTGTAAATACTAGGCAGACCTGTGATATAGTAATAAAAGGTCTATAAGAACAAGGGACATAAGTCAGTGTTAAAGAAATTGACAGTTTTCCACAGAAAACATACAGTAACTGTATTTAATTTTAATGTATATATAATATTGCAAATGGCATATAGACATATTCTGTCGAACATATATATTCCACAACTTGAGCACAGCTAAAAACTCGTATGTACATTATATTACATTCTGTAAAATTCATATTTTCTTTAACATAACTTGAGAACAGCTAATGAACTTACATATAAAAAGTTAAAAAAACGAACACATTAACCATCATAAAAAGTTGAAAACATTAAAAAATGTTATTGCGATTCACACTGCAGTTACATTGAAATGCTTATTATTTTAACATAATAATAACAGTAACTGATAATTCATAATCATCACAAATATTACAACCATTTCTATATTTGTTTGTTATTAATACAAGACTAGAAACTGTATGAACTGACTTCTGAACTGGCTTAAGGTGGCTCACTCTAACTGTGTGTGTGTGTGTGTGTGCACTCAGTAAAAGTTAAAAACATTTTAACAGCTTCAACATGTTCGAGAGCACGCATGTTTGCACTTCGGTGTGTGTGTTCACCGGTTCGTGGTAATGGTGATGGCTCCAAACGCTTCAGTCTGACATGCACTGAACTTCAGACTGCAGAGCAGCTCTGCAGAACAAACAGATCACATGTCGCATATACACTCCGTGAAACAGTGAATGCAAACATCTACTCGGTGCAAACTAGATTACCCAGTATTTTGTAGAACAGATGAGCTGCAGTGCTGCGCTCGGCCTCTGGGGGCAGCAGCGAGTGAAAGCAAACCTCTCCAAAGCACTTGATAAAGCTGTTGATCAGTCTGTATAACACAAAGAATGACTGAAAAAAGATCTGACTGACATCTGGAGGACGCAAAGACATGGTTAGATCTTAAGCTTCTCAACGAACCGGAGAAGTTCGGAAGTGGTGATGATATCCATCCCAGGCTCCGTCTCTCCCTGTGGCAGTTCCACATGCTCCTCTAATATCGCCTCCATAGAAACAGGAGCCTCTTCTATAGGAGACCTATTTACATAATTTTTATTTCACAGAATTTCATGCTGACTTGAACCAGCAGTGTTCTTGTTATAATGAATGCATAAAACTGCAGTCCTGAGTACGGCACGTTCTGACATTCAGTCTTTAGTAACTGCTTCTTTTTTAAAAAATGCATTTTGTGTTTTTCTTTTAATATGTCTCACCATCTGCTGGTGGGAGTGATGAGGTCACTCTGAGACTTGTCTCCTTTAGACACATCCAGCGGCATGTCTGAACCAGCTGGACAAACACACACACACACACACACACACACAGCCATATCAGTCATTCATTCATCCCTGATGAGCCTACAGGCTTTAGTTTGATTGACATTTTGTGCAAAGAGACTAAAGTAAGCAGGAAGTGCTTGGACATGTGTGTTATATCCATCACAAAAACAGGTGTGATTTCACACTAAAATCTCAGTGATGTTATTATGAAAAAAAGGATTTAGTATTCACCTGAGAGATCAGACTGAGCCAGAGCAGCCGCTCCAGATTCCCTGACCACCTAAACATCCAAAAAACACACCAAAGGGAAGTGGGTTAAGGACTCTCTAGAGAAAGAAAAGTACACTGTAGCATACTTTTATTAATAGCACCTGCTACTAATAAGCTACTTTAAAAGAATACGTGAATGGAATGTTTCCAAACACTTAAATACACAAATAAGGCGCTATTTAAATATTCTCTAATTTGCATACATTTATGAAAGCTGGATAAAACCAGGTTTGAAACTATTCTTTCATTTTGCTCACATATTAATGGTTTTTAAAGTGATTTTGTATGTCTTCTTATTTAATAAATCAGAATTATCATAGACAGCCAGAAAACACATACACACAGTAACCATTAAAAACGAGTAAAACATGTATAGCAAGCTAGTTCCCGTCACTGTTCTATCCTGTTGTTTGAGAGACTTTTTATTGTTTTCAACAAAAGTTTCTTTAAAGCATGGAAAAAGCATTAATATTCGTTAATCACCCCATAATTTACAAGTTCGGCCTCAAGCCTTCCTAGGTCTATACGACTTTATTCTTTCAGATGAATATAGTCTGAGTTATATTAAAAAATGCCCGGTTCTTCCAAGCTCTATAATGGCAGTTGAAATTTTGTAGTCCATTAAAATGCATCCATCCATCATTAAAAAGGCTCCACGTGGCTCCAGTGGATTAATCAAGGTCTTCTAATGTAAAGCGTTTGTGTAAGAAAAATATCCATATTTAAAACTTTGTAAAGTGTAATTGCTAGTTTCCGCTAACTGTTGTGTGCAGATTCACGAGATTTGTGTTTCAGTGGATGATTTAGTTTAAGCTCAGATGAGAATATGCTAGTCTCACAAATAAAAACCGCTCTCCTCTTGGCTTATATGAAAATCCTTATTTTGATCTTCTAATTTGTGACCAGTGTTCTGTTTAGCTTTCGCCACTGCATTTCTACATTCATCACTTCTCAAAAACCAAAGTTTACACTACGCCCATATCCTACATCATCTGCTGGAACACCACTATCTGATAAATTGTTTATAAAATGTAAAATATAGATATTTTTCTACCTCGTATGCATTGAGTCTCTTCAGAAAGCCTTTCTTTTTAGTTACCATGTATATACACTTCAGGTAAGCACCTTGTGTTATCACTCATTTGCCTGTAGATACAATACATTTACCATGTATGTACCGGGAAGAACACGTACTGTAAAATAAAGTGCTTGAAGTACACCACCAGTGCATGTTCAATACAAATAAAGGGCTTTAAAAGTATAGTTCTCCCATAAATTAACATTCTGTTATCATTTACAGACCCTTGTGTCATGTGGATGAGTACATCATAATTCATTGCATGAGTAAATGATAATGAGATATTCATTTTTGGGTGAATGTTAGTAAAAATGCATCCATGGGTCATGACCTTGAACTCTGAAAGATCAGGGCTCTGTGTCTGAAGTGACCAGACGAGCAACTCAAGGCTTTTTTTTTTACCTCTCTGCTAGACTCCCGGCTCTTTTCACTCTCCTCCTGCCCCTGCCGTTTCCTGGAGGGACGGGGCAGCGCAGAAGAAACACTGCAGCATTTCCAAAGTGCCTGGAGGTCAGGGTGGACGAGCACTGCAATGCAAGAAGGAGAAGCCTGACAGTGATTATAAGAGTGGAGTATGCTAGGGTAAGGGAGCTTCCTGACCTCTGATAAAACTGCCTTGTGGTTTCATCTGCTAAACTGTACAGTGCAAGTTAAAGAGTTTCCCAGCTTGTTGATAAATATTTGTGCTTTAAACATGATCAAATTAAAAAAAGATACTTTCTGTAGGGAACTTTCTCTTAATGACTTTGATTCCAATGATTTTAAGCAAGCATTTATGAGTGGTGCTGGGGCAGTGTGTCACAACGTACAGTTACACGGTGCGCTGAGCAGAACTGCTGCTGATGACTTCCGAGAGGCAGGAATACTTATGAGAGAGTCAGACTAGGCAAAAAAGAGAAAGAAAGATGGTGGTAGATAAAGAGAATCACATATTTATCACATTAGCAAATTATTTAATAGTGTTGGAGAAAAATAAAAGTTTCACCAGCAAAGCAGATGCTTTGCAATTTTTAAACTAAAATATTTTAGATAGTTTAGGGTAAGTAGTATTTTTTTTTATTAATATTTTACTCATACATTTATTTTTTATACTTTTATTCAGCAGGGAAACATTAAACTGATTTAAGACTTTGATACTGTTTATAGTGTTCTTTTGAACTTTTGATTTATCTACGAATAAATAGAATCTATCACAGTTATTTTAAGCAATGTATATAAAATATTAAGAAACACATTAACAATGATAAATGTTTCTGCAGGAGCAAATCAGGATATAAAAATGATTTCTGAAGGATCATGTGATAAAGAAGACTGGAGTAAATGCTGCTAAAAATTTAGGTTTGCTATCACAGAAATACATTACATTTTAAAATATATTAAAATAGGAAATGGTTATTTTAAATTGTAATAATATTTCACAATGATACACAATTACTGAATTAGAGTTAAAAAAAACATAAATACTTATTTCACTATCAGCTTATTAGATATATTCCTCTAAAGGTCAATACAACCAAGCAACAGTAAAATATATTTTAATTCTGTCATACCCCAAAGTATCCTCTTCAGTGTGTTCAATTCAGTGCATTTTAATATCTATTGCAATATGTTTTGTGTTATGTCATGGTTTTTTCTTTTCACATTTTCATAAGAAAGACACTCCTAACCCATTAAAAGATTTGTGCCCCTATGCTGTAGCAGGAAAATTAAGATGCATCAAGAATCGTTTTTGTAATCAGACCGTGACTCCCTGAAACTACAACAAATCAAATCATGAGGTGTCTAAAGATTTCCAGCACTACTGATTAGATTAACTATCTATCTCCGAGCTCCCACCAGAGATTGAGTTTCAATCAGAGGGTTGTTGATTTGTTGCCGCATTGCATCCTGGGAAATCTGTGTGTTTTGGTCAGCGAAGATCAGCTGCCGTTTGCGACCCCGTCTCTTTGGAGGCACAGACTGCTTCACTAGGAGTGTCTGAGAACAAGGGACAAAACAAGAGAAAGAAAAAAAGAGTAAGGGGTTATGAAGACACTGAGCAAACTGTTGTGGATTCAGGCCAATGTAACTGCCTTTGCTACGTCATTCACGCTTCAAAACACATATGGATTATATAACGCAAGAGCATAATGAGCAAGGTAATGTGGACGTGGTTACACACACAAACCTCACTGGAGCGCTCCATCTCCACGTCTCTCTCACTGGCTTCTGTGGTTGGTGGCATGGTGATGGGAGGAGGGGTCATCTCCAAAGCCACCCTATCTAAGGTGACCTCTGTAGGACGCCCATTCCCCTCATCCACGATGCACTCGCTGGTTTTCAGTCTGCAAACATGCATTCAGTTATGGTTAAAAAACAATGAGAACCTGGTCAACACAAGTAAACAGGTTCAGGCCAACATTACGGGCTCCATTAAACTGTGCAGCCAAGCACATTCTTTATTTCAGATATATTTAGGTCAAGGACATTTGGCACAACAGCTGTCATTGTCTATCTAAACTGATGTTTTGTTGAGTCTCAACTAAACCAAGAGTCTGCCTGATTGCGTGAAATTAATTACATACTATAACCTGAAAAGGATCAGTTCTGGATTAGCCAGAACAGTAGTTTAAGTCATTGAAGGTTCAACGTGTATGTAATATTATAGAAAATGCTCAGCAATGTTATGTTTGCTCACTCCTCTCTTATACAGTGAACTATGGCATCTGCTGTGTAGTGAATGAGTGCACCATTTATTAAACTGTGTTAATGCTTTCAAGCTTATGTTGCACTCCACGAGTTGCTGCACTGCAGCAAGATGTCATGATAGGCATGACGAAATGTGTAATTTCCACAACGTCTCTCTCCGTTCTTATTTAAACCATTGACATTGTGCTGAAGCACAAGTCATTACCATTAAATAGATACAGCAGTAATTGACTACACTGTCTGAACTAGCAGGCCTAGTGGAATTACAGTGCAGACAGTCAGTCGAAAAAGAATTTGACAAACAAATCAGAATTGGGTGCAGTGTGACAAACCAAATTTGAATCTTGTACTTCCTTATTAACCTTCTTATCTTCATTTTGCTCATTGTTACTCACTTTTCTATAGAGACCATAGCAGGATCCAGATCTCCTGATTTCTCCACTTCTGTCGCCCTCTCCCTCTCCTTATCTTCCTCGTCTGAGAGAGCATACAGAAAAGACTTATAAACTCAAATCTTTAACAAATGCTATTTGTAGCTGCCGGTTACAGATTAAGTGATCTAAGTGATCAGGTTACGAATGAGTGCAGGCAGTATATTTTTGGCAATTTCTGTGGTGGGTTTTAGGGGATATCTGCAAAACCGAAAAGGAAATCGATTACACAACCATTCCAAAGTCTGGGATTTTGTATGATTTTTTGTTTTTTTTTTGGAAAGAAATAATGGTTCCATTTATGGTTCCATAAACTATTCATTAAACAGTCATATAAATTAAGTCACAGTTTCCACACAAATATTAAGCAGCACAACACTGATAATAATAAAATTATAATTTTTAACATTATATAATAATTAGTGATGGGCAAAAATTAGTTATGATTAATGACATCCAATTTATTAATGTAATTTATGTGTGTGTACTGTGTATATAAAAAACGTCTAAGGTTACAACGGTAACCCATGTTCCCTGAAGGAGGGAACGGAGACGTTACATATGGGATCTCGCATGAGAGACCAATCGCCTTTGAGTCTTTTGGAAAAGGCCAATGAATATTGGCGTGCAA